>CM070451.1:1608361-1635861 GCA_036324595.1 Champsocephalus gunnari | reverse complement strand
GGGCCGCCGCCTGCCTGGGTGAGATCACCTGTTCATCACTGAGGGATAAAAAGAGAGGAATGAATGTCTTTCATTTTTGTGAAGCACCTGGAATTGCCTTGTGTTGAAAGGTGCTGTGTAAATAAACTTGCCTAATAGTATTGAGAAGAAGCGTACAAGTGTAAGCAATAGTTCAGACTCCTTTGGGTGGAAATCACGCTTCCCTTTTTCAACATGGAAGACAAACGGAACAGGAAATAATAAAGACAAAACATAGCATGACAGGAATACCATACTCAATGACATACATAGTCGTAGAGGGAAAGGATATACACAATGTTATAATACAAATAAATGGACTTACAGTAAAGGGTGCGAATGAGCCCAGGCTACCAGCCAAGCCATTAAAAAACGATTGTTTGTGCATTGCCGACTGTCTCAATAAATGAAGCTGTAATAAAGTGGTTGCGTCCCTCCAGGGGGGGTCACCAGGATGACGGTCTCCCTGGTGGTCATCATGTTCGAGCTCACCGGGGGTCTGGAGTACATCGTGCCCCTCATGGCCGCCGCCGTCACCAGCAAATGGGTGGCGGACGCCTTCGGGAAGGAGGGCATCTACGAGTCTCACATCCAGCTGAACGGATACCCGTACCTGGACGTGAGGGACGAGTTCACCCACCGCACGCTGGCCACGGACGTGATGCGGCCGCGCAGGAACGACCCCCCCCTGGCCGTGCTCACGCAGGACAGCACCACCGTGGAGGACGTGGAGATGCTCATCAAAGACACCGACTACAACGGCTTCCCTGTGGTGGTGTCCCGCGAATCAGAGAGGCTCATCGGCTTCGTGCAGCGCCGAGACCTCACCCTCGCCATCAGTGAGTCTTTGAAAGGGGACAGAATGATACCCAGAACCCCCCCCCCAGTTTGATATCTGAAATGAAGTGTTTTAATATGCAGATGAGGCATTATGTGATGCTAACGATGGGGGAATCTAGGAGAGATCCTCAGGCTCAAACTGACGAAGCCTTACTCTGTTTTTAAGATGTGTTCTAGTGCATTCCTGTAGGTCTTCATACTCTTATCGCTGGTAAGATAGTCTCTGGACGGCATCAGGAAACGGGGTCAGACTCGTGTTCATCACGACGTTCCTCTCTTTGTTCCTCTGTAGAAAACGCCCGTCAGAAGCAGGACGGCGTGGTGAGCAGCTCCGTGGTTTACTTCACCGAAGACGCTCCCCAGCTGCCGCTCAGCAACCCTCAGCCTCTGAAGCTGCGGCGCGTCCTGAACCTCAGCCCCTTCACCGTCACCGACCACACGCCCATGGAGACCGTGGTGGACATCTTCCGCAAGCTGGGCCTCCGCCAGTGTCTCGTCACCCGGAGCGGGTTAGACCTTTTCCTTTCAATTCCAACCTAATTAAGAATTAGTTTCTCTGTCGTCCACGACGTTCATAAAGCAGAAGACAACACGGTGCACGACCCCTCGTGAAAGGAACTGTTCCTCTAAATTGGAGTACTAATGGGGAATGTGAGAAAATAACTAATAATGTTTAAAAACTAAAAAAGCACGGTGCAAAGTATCTAGAGGAGTCCGCCATTCTTATTCAACTTTGTACATTTCTATCAAGAATGTAAACAATACATTGGCACTATTAAAAACATTAGGAATGAGAAGCCAATCGAAACTAATTTGATATTTAAAAAATATTTAATCTGAAGTATCAAAATGTATTTCTTTCCTTTGTCTTTAATGTCTGCCCCTGGAATTTGTTGTATGTATGTATGATGTTCATGTAGGAGAAAAAAAACCTTAATATCCTCCCAACAGCTGAGTCAACAACAACAACAACACTGCTGCAAGGGAATCATAATCAATTCCTCTGACCTTGTTCCCTTTGTGTTCAGGCGTCTCCTGGGCATCATCACCAAGAAGGACGTCCTGCGCCACATGGCCCAGATGATGAACCAGGACCCAGAGTCCATCATGTTCAATTAGCAGCTGCCCTCCTCCCCCTGACGGTGTCCAAAGGTGAAGCCGTGCGACGCTACTGTATCTCCATCCTGTGAAGAGTCCCTCCTGACAGGCAAGTCCCAAACCCAGAAACACCTCTCACAGCTTCAACGTTACCCCCGAGGACCCAGAGCTCGCTTCATCGTGTTGCCAACAGCGCTGAAGCATGCTCAAATCCAGAGTGCCAAGATCCAAGAAAAGCTATTAATGTGTTAAAACTAAAATGATTAAACCTTAGAAACACAGTGTACGATGTGCCAGAGGACGACTGATATCTCCAGAAGCATCGAATAAGGTCAAGGAAAAACGGGGGACATTTTGTAGGAATCCTCCTGTGTGTTTTGCCATAAAATGGTACTCTTTAAAATATATAGAAATGGGACCACGTGTGAGAAATAACAAACTAAACCCTGATATTATCGCATTAACTGCCACTGAGTTTATTTAGAAGTGGGGGGGGCTGCTGCACTTTGTGATTATTATTTCTGCGCCACGTTTATATTAACGCTGCTCGTTTGACTCGTGTGTCCTGAAGCTGCACCAGAAGTTATTTAACTGTCAAAAGGTTTCCTTATAACCTCAGTAATGGGAGAGGAAGGTCTGATTGCGTGATTCCTTTTCCGTCTAGTTCCTAGTAGTTTTCACGGATCAGACGGCATGTCAGAAAGTAAACCAGGAAGAGAACCGTTAAAATCATTGTTAAGGTTAAAGCTGTAATCTGATTGGCTTAAACACCTGGAGTGGAGTGCACCAGCTGGGCGTAACTCTACGTCCGACATAGAACCGAAGGTTAAGACCAAACTAAAGTTATGACTAGTGCACCACTTAGACTTAAGCCCTGTATGCGTTGCGCCCGGGTGTAACTTTTACGCCTAGTATGGAGCAGGCGTAAATCGGAAAGACAGACTAGTATCCATAGTAACGTAAAACAGGCAAGAAGGATATTAACGATGGCAGGGCGTCTTGTTTACATGTTTAACAATGAAAGGGCATTAAGAAGAGAAAGAGTCGTCCGTGATCGAACAAACCCACTGGACATCTATTCAATGAACTGATAGAGAGGTTTCGTTTCGGCAGACAAGCCCTTTTTGATTTAATCGAGGAGATCTCCCCTCAACTCCAGCACGGATCAGATCGAAACGCTGCGCTCCCCAACCGTGCAGGCGCTGATTGCGCTCAGATTCTACGCGAACGGGGCCTTTCAAAAATACTGTGGGAGACATGATTAATGTTCAACGCACAACTGCATGTCGGGCTATAAGACAAGTTCCATTGGCCCTCCAGCACCGATTTCTTTCTCCGTCAGTTCCCGCTGTCGCTCTGACAAATCCCTCTTTCTCTTTCGGGGTGCGGCCATTTGGGATTCCCCTCGAGTCATCGCTGACGCTGTGGGTGTGGGAATTCCCTCTTCTCTGCGGTCCTCTGAGTCTGTAAAATGGCGTTGCTTGGCAACAATTACTGTTTCGCGTGTATTCACGTGGACGCGCATCTTAAGACCAGGCGCAGCTACGCCCGAGACTAGTCAGGCTTGGTGCACTCGGTGTAAATTCGAATCACTACGTCGGACGTAGCCAAGCCCGACGTTAGAGTTAAGCCCTACTTTTTTACGCCCTTCTGGTGCACTCTACTCCAGTATGTCACTCCACGTCCTCTCCAGCGGTACGAATGCTGCTCATCGCGCAGGTCTGGAGAACCTGAACATTCCAGCTCTTAAGAATATCAAGATTGCACTTAAAGTAGTCCCTGCTGTGTCGTGACTCGTGGTGTTCGTGGTAGTGAAGCGCTCCGTGGGGCCGAGCGTTGGTTCTTAACGCCAACAGAATGTACTGAAAGGAAGAGCTGTTGTGTGTACTACAGATGTATTGTGAGCATTTCTTTGTGGTATTTGAAACAGCCCTGGTTATTTTTAACTCTACATATTTATCAGACGCATTACTGCACTTTTTCTTTTGAATTTGTAAACGAAGTGATTGAAAAATAAACCTTCAGACGGTGGATCATCGTGGGCTGGTCTGCGTCTTTATTTAAATGTTTACAGGAATGCATTTGATCTGTTCAACACACACTCGGTCCCAGCCTCTCGTCACACGCACGAGGGCTGGTTCGGGACCTGCTAGGTTAAACTAACTAACATGACAAGTTAAGCGACTAAATTGTGATTTGTGAGATTAGTTTCTTGTGAATTTAACACTTTAATAATCCAAAGAAATACTGTTTAAATACAATATCTTCAATCCCTCTGTTTCGACCCTTCGATGAGTCCGTGAGAAACAAACCAAGTCACTTCTTTAGTGGAAGAAGTTTCTGCTCGAATCAAACTTCCCGAAACATGAGGGTCTGTCAGCTGACATCCTGTAGGGAGTGCACATCTACGTCTCCTCCTCCTCTTCCTCACTCTCTGCTCTTCCTCCTCCTCCTCCTCCTCACTCTCTGCTCGTCTCCTCCTCTTCCTCATCCTCCTCACTCTCTGCTTGTCGTCTCCTCACTCTCTGCTCGTCTCTTCCTCCTCACTCTCTGCTCGTCTCCTCCTCTTCCTCCTCCTCACTCTCTGCTAGTCTCCTCCTCTTCCTCCTCTTCCTCTCTGCTCGTCTCCTCCTCTTCCTCTCTGCTCGTCTCCTCTCTGCCGGCTCTCTCCAGGTCAGAGTAATATTTCAGCGCCTGTTGCACCGGCTCCACGATATGTTGCTGCACAAACAATAATAATAATTATATCAAAGTGAAGGTATAAAAAAAATACAAACTAAATTCTTAAATAGTTTCCGGCATGTTCAAAAGGGGCAAAGAGGAGACGCTTCAAAGCGTTTCTGGTCCTCCAGCGTGCTTTGTTCATGAAAATACAAGTTTAGCTCAGGGAGGGTCTCACCTGCAGGCAGGGGAAGAGCTTGGTGAGCTCGGAGAACAGCGGCAGCAGCACGAAGCCGATGAAGCTGGTCTGAGACGACGGTTTGGAAACTTTCTCTCTGTCCATGAACGGACTCACGGGGAGACCCTTCAGTTTCTCTGTGTCGCTCTGAAAGAAGGGGCCGAGCTTTTACTTCTGAACGCTCTGAATCCTCCAGAACGGGCTTCTCTTTACCCAGAGAGGGTACAAGTACACACATCCTTCACTCAAGTAGAAGTTCAGATACTCGTGTTTAAAGATACACTGGTGAAAGTAGAAGTACTGACTAAACTTCTTTACTCGAGTAAAATTATAGAACTTTGAAGTGTACTTAAGTCAAAAGTTCCCATAACTACCATCTGTACTTAAGTATATCTTCCTGGTTTCAGTACTTTACTCCACTACTTATTTTTCTGACGACTTTTTACTTTCTACTTCTCACATGTTGAACTCAAATACCTGTACTTTCTACTTCTCACATGTTGAACTCAAATACCTGTACTTTCTACTTCTTACATGTTGAACACAAATACCTGTACTTTCTACTTCTTACATGTTGAACTCAAATACCTGTACTTTCTACTTCTCACATGTTGAACTCAAATACCTGTACTTTCTACTTCTTACATGTTGAACACAAATACCTGTACTTTCTACTTCTTACATGTTGAACTCAAATACCTGTACTTTCTACTTCTCACATGTTGAACTCAAATACCTGTACTTTCTACTTCTCACATGTTGAACCCAAATACCTGTACTTTCTACTTCTTACATGTTGAACTCAAATACCTGTACTTTCTACTTCTCACATGTTGAACTCAAATACCTGTACTTTCTACTTCTCTCATGTTGAACTCAAATACCTGTACTTTCTACTTCTCACATGTTGAACTCAAATACCTGTACTTTCTACTTCTCACATGTTGAACTCAAATACCTGTACTTTCTACTTCTCACATGTTGAACCCAAATACCTGTACTTTCTACTTCTTACATGTTGAACTCAAATACCTGTACTTTCTACTTCTCACATGTTGAACTCAAATACCTGTACTTTCTACTTCTCTCATGTTGAACTCAAATACCTGTACTTTCTACTTCTTACATGTTGAACTCAAATACCTGTACTTTCTACTTCTCACATGTTGAACTCAAATACCTGTACTTTCTACTTCTCACATGTTGAACTCAAATACCTGTACTTTCTACTTCTCACATGTTGAACTCAAATACCTGTACTTTCTACTTCTCACATGTTGAACTTAAATACCTGTACTTTCTACTTCTCACATGTTGAACTCAAATACCTGTACTTTCTACTTCTTACATGTTGAACACAAATACCTGTACTTTCTACTTCTCTCATGTTGAACTCAAATACCTGTACTTTCTACTTCTTACATGTTGAACACAAATACCTGTACTTTCTACTTCTCTCATGTTGAACTCAAATACCTGTACTTTCTACTTCTCTCATGTTGAACTCAAATACCTGTACTTTCTACTTCTCACATGTTGAACCCAAATACCTGTACTTTCTACTTCTCACATGTTGAACACAAATACCTGTACTTTCTACTTCTTACATGTTGAACTCAAATACCTGTACTTTCTACTTCTCTCATGTTGAACACAAATACCTGTACTTTCTACTTCTCTCATGTTGAACTCAAATACCTGTACTTCCTACTTCTCACATGTTGAACCCAAATACCTGTACTTTCTACTTCTCACATGTTGAACTCAAATACCTGTACTTTCTACTTCTCTCATGTTGAACACAAATACCTGTACTTTCTACTTCTCTCATGTTGAACTAAAATACCTGTACTTTCTACTTCTTACATGTTGAACACAAATACCTGTACTTTCTACTTCTTACATGTTGAACTCAAATACCTGTACTTTCTACTTCTTACATGTTGAACTCAAATACCTGTACTTTCTACTTCTCACATGTTGAACTCAAATACCTGTACTTTCTACTTCTCACATGTTGAACCCAAATACCTGTACTTTCTACTTCTTACATGTTGAACTCAAATACCTGTACTTTCTACTTCTCACATGTTGAACTCAAATACCTGTACTTTCTACTTCTCTCATGTTGAACTCAAATACCTGTACTTTCTACTTCTCACATGTTGAACTCAAATACCTGTACTTTCTACTTCTCACATGTTGAACTCAAATACCTGTACTTTCTACTTCTCACATGTTGAACCCAAATACCTGTACTTTCTACTTCTTACATGTTGAACTCAAATACCTGTACTTTCTACTTCTCACATGTTGAACTCAAATACCTGTACTTTCTACTTCTCTCATGTTGAACTCAAATACCTGTACTTTCTACTTCTTACATGTTGAACTCAAATACCTGTACTTTCTACTTCTCACATGTTGAACTCAAATACCTGTACTTTCTACTTCTCACATGTTGAACTCAAATACCTGTACTTTCTACTTCTCACATGTTGAACTCAAATACCTGTACTTTCTACTTCTCACATGTTGAACTTAAATACCTGTACTTTCTACTTCTTACATGTTGAACTCAAATACCTGTACTTTCTACTTCTTACATGTTGAACACAAATACCTGTACTTTCTACTTCTCTCATGTTGAACTCAAATACCTGTACTTTCTACTTCTTACATGTTGAACACAAATACCTGTACTTTCTACTTCTCTCATGTTGAACTCAAATACCTGTACTTTCTACTTCTCTCATGTTGAACTCAAATACCTGTACTTTCTACTTCTCACATGTTGAACCCAAATACCTGTACTTTCTACTTCTCACATGTTGAACACAAATACCTGTACTTTCTACTTCTTACATGTTGAACTCAAATACCTGTACTTTCTACTTCTCTCATGTTGAACACAAATACCTGTACTTTCTACTTCTCTCATGTTGAACTCAAATACCTGTACTTCCTACTTCTCACATGTTGAACCCAAATACCTGTACTTTCTACTTCTCACATGTTGAACTCAAATACCTGTACTTTCTACTTCTCTCATGTTGAACACAAATACCTGTACTTTCTACTTCTCTCATGTTGAACTAAAATACCTGTACTTTCTACTTCTTACATGTTGAACTCAAATACCTGTACTTTCTACTTCTTACATGTTGAACTAAAATACCTGTACTTTCTACTTCTTACATGTTGAACACAAATACCTGTACTTTCTACTTCTCACATGTTGAACTCAAATACCTGTACTTTCTACTTCTTACATGTTGAACTCAAATACCTGTACTTTCTACTTCTCACATGTTGAACTCAAATACCTGTACTTTCTACTTCTCACATGTTGAACTCAAATACCTGTACTTTCTACTTCTCACATGTTGAACTCAAATACCTGTACTTTCTACTTCTCACATGTTGAACTCAAATACCTGTACTTTCTACTTCTTACATGTTGAACTCAAATACCTGTACTTTCTACTTCTTACATGTTGAACACAAATACCTGTACTTTCTACTTCTCTCATGTTGAACTCAAATACCTGTACTTTCTACTTCTTACATGTTGAACACAAATACCTGTACTTTCTACTTCTCTCATGTTGAACTCAAATACCTGTACTTTCTACTTCTCTCATGTTGAACTCAAATACCTGTACTTTCTACTTCTCACATGTTGAACCCAAATACCTGTACTTTCTACTTCTCACATGTTGAACACAAATACCTGTACTTTCTACTTCTTACATGTTGAACTCAAATACCTGTACTTTCTACTTCTCTCATGTTGAACTCAAATACCTGTACTTTCTACTTCTTACATGTTGAACACAAATACCTGTACTTTCTACTTCTCTCATGTTGAACTCAAATACCTGTACTTTCTACTTCTCTCATGTTGAACTCAAATACCTGTACTTTCTACTTCTCACATGTTGAACCCAAATACCTGTACTTTCTACTTCTCACATGTTGAACACAAATACCTGTACTTTCTACTTCTTACATGTTGAACTCAAATACCTGTACTTTCTACTTCTCTCATGTTGAACTCAAATACCTGTACTTCCTACTTCTCTCATGTTGAACTCAAATACCTGTACTTTCTACTTCTCACATGTTGAACCCAAATACCTGTACTTTCTACTTCTTACATGTTGAACTCAAATACCTGTACTTTCTACTTCTCACATGTTGAACTCAAATACCTGTACTTTCTACTTCTTACATGTTGAACTCAAATACCTGTACTTTCTACTTCTCTCATGTTGAACTCAAATACCTGTACTTTCTACTTCTCTCATGTTGAACTCAAATACCTGTACTTTCTACTTCTCTCATTTCCCAAACAGCTGGTTCCTTTAGTCTGAATGTGTGTTGGTGCGTGATCATTATTCTTCAGAGTCATTGCGTGCCTATTGGTTGGAACACGATCCGTGTATCCATCACTTCCTGGTCTTCTCTAAAGAAGAGGGACCAATGGAAACGTTGTCATGTTGCCGTTGGTCACCATGGAAACATGCATTAGCTAACAATGACATTATTGTTCTATTGATATAAAGGGAGGTCAGGTACTCTTTAAAGCAGCTGCTAGCTATGGGATACTTTCTACTGAAGGACACTTCAAAGTTCTTTACTATTTTTAAACACGAGTATCTGAACTTCTTGAGTAAAGGATGTGTGTACTTCTCTCTGGTGATGTGTGTACTTGTACCTGGTTGAAGAACTCCTGCAGTAAACAGTCCAGCCAGGGCTCGGCCACCGACATCGGCCTGGCCTCGTTGGAAATGTCGCTCACCTTCATCATGATCTTCATCAGCTGCATGCAGAAAACACAGCATGGTGCATTCTATCTAACAACAGGAATAGCTGATCTGAGATCTGAGGTGCGTTGGAACAGAAGAGAGAATCTTTACCACTTCTTTGTGCTCCTTGTTGCTGAAGTCGAACTCCGGCTGCAGACTTCTGAACTGAGTCAGGATCTCGTTGTGTCTCACCATGTCGGTGGCCAGAACACACCTGAGAGAGATCGATAAATATCATGTATTACAAAGTGAAAGGGGGACAGGAGGTGACGAGTCCTCACCTGATCATCCCTCCTCGGATGAGTTTGTAGTTCTCGTTGCTCAGGTTCTGCAGGATGTTGCACTCTGGCTGAAAAACACAACGTCACTTTTTAAAACATCTGTGTCTCATGGATTTATATCAGTGTGTAGTGTCTCTACTTTAAAGAGTCCTCTCCTCTGATGTTCAGGTGTATATCAGTATGTAGTGTCTCTACTTTAAAGAGTCCTCTCCTGCTGATGTTCAGGTGTATATCAGTATGTAGTGTCTCTACTTTAAAGAGTCCTCTCCTGCTGATGTTCAGGTGTATATCAGTATGTAGTGTCTCTACTTTAAAGAGTCCTCTCCTGCTGATATTCAGGTGTATATCAGTATGTAGTGTCTCTACTTTAAAGAGTCCTCTCCTGCTGATGTTCAGGTGTATATCAGTATGTACCTCTCCTGCTGATGTTCAGGTGTATATCAGTATGTAGTGTCTCTACTTTAAAGAGTTCTCTCCTCCTGATGTTCAGGTGTATATCAGCATGTAGTGTCTCTACTTTAAAGAGTCCTCTCCTGTTGATGTTCAGGTGTATATCAGTATGTGTTGGAGCTGCTAGCCAATAGGAGCGTGTGTGTTACATAGTGATGTCACTGTGTTGTGTACCTTGGCCATGATGCTGAAGGCGACGGCACAGTGGTGGTTTTCCAGCGGGGAAATGTCGTTGTAGAGCAGAGCCAAGTCTGTCTGAGCGTTAATCTGTGGGATTTAATCCTTTAAAGAACAGATTGATAAAACACAGAGTGTCCTCCTCCAACATGAGAGTAGCATGCTACAAAGGTATCTCAACTGTAGCTGTGAACATGACAGGATGTGTGAGGACCCAGAAGAGCATCAGGACTGCTTGAGGCAGATGATAGCTCTGTGATGAACGTGATGACTCAGCCTCTATGGAGAGAGACATCAAGCATGCTCATTTCTGACGTGGAGCTGACTCTGAAGTAAACATTGAGTACTGCTTTCTGTTCCTCCATCTTGAGACTGAGTGACTCCCTCTCTTGATATCAGCATGTGAAGGACACTGCTCAGGAACTAGCCTCTGTATGTGATGACTCCTTCCATGTGAAGGAACTAGTCTCTGTATGTGATGACTCCTTCCCTCTGGAGAGGATCACAGACACGTGGATCCTGAGGCTGAAGCTCAAGCTGGGGACGAGGGAGATTTTTCTAAAACACACACACACACACACACCTGGAAGGCGTTGTTGTATCCGGGGTGGTCGAGGTCGTGACAAAGCGCAGAGGTCAGCATGATGAGCAGGTCGATCCTCGTGAATTTACTCCGCAGGTCAGTCAGCCAGATGAGCCCGTACATCTGCAGGAACACACACCTTCATGTGTCAGACAGGTGTGTGTGTTCCATCTGAGTGACTTTTAGGTGTGTGTGTGTGTACCATCTGAGTGACGCAGAAGCAGTGCCTGAAGTTGTGGAAGGGGATGTTGTTGTAGTGGCAGGAGACCTCAAACAGGAAGTTCTGCAGGACGTCCAGCTTGATGTGGAACGCAGACAGGAAGTCAAGGTCTGTGAACATCACCTGCAGGAGCATCAGCATCTCAGCCTTCTCCCACTGCCTGATCACACACACACACACACACACAGAGCTTGTTTTTAATTATGTAGCTAAGGTGAAAGAAAGTCAGATATCAAAGCAGTCTATGGTTCAGAGATGGAGCTCTGGCGCCCTCTTGTGGCCACAGTCAGCAACTACAACGGTGTTGTCATCAAGTTAGACACACGATACTTCTGGTTGACTCTTTCAGAAATAAAGGGGTGTAACGCACTGTGGCCACAAGAGGGCGCTGTAAACTAACACTTTATTAGAGCTGGTGATAAAACACTACTTTTACTCACCAGTTGTCAAAGATGGGAGTTTTCAGAAGCTCACGCACTTCTTCTGTCACCTGCAGCGAGCTACGGCAACACAGAGGGGACATAAATCTGTGCTTTTCTACGCCACATATAATGCAATTAAATAATTACTATTAACCGCACGACTCACCTCATGTCCAGGTACTTCCTGCGCACCTGCAGCTGCTCCTCGTGCTCGCTCAGCTCCGGGCTTTTGGGTTTCTGGGAGAGCTCCTGGTGTCCGTGCTCCTTAAAGAGGCCCATCCAGCTCAGGTGCTCCACACTCTGCAGGACACACACCGCAAATAACACGCTTTAATGATCAACAGCTCTCAAGATGAGCCCGTGCATCACTAAAAAAAACATGCTTGCCTCTGAAACCTTGCTTTTGCTCCTCTTTAATAAACTAGGAAATGCTTTTTAAATGGTGTGTGTGTGTGTGTGTCAAAAGCTTCGGACCTCCAGCTTCTTCTTGAAGGACTCCACCTGCTTCTTCAGATCGCAGAGGAGCTCCCCCCCCACCTCCTCCATCACTCTGCTCTCCAGATGCTGCAGCCTGCACACACACACACACAGGAAACAAGGTGAGTTCTCTCTCTCACACACACACACTTTGAATGAATCACATGACACACACCTGTCCTCCATGGAGTCCAGCTCCTGTAGCATCCCCACACCTGCAGAAAAACACCAATTAATATCACACTAGCCAATAGGAGCGCTAGCATTCCATAGTGATGTCACAATGTTCCGGGAGTGAACAAAGGAGTCCAATGGAGGCGTTTAAAAGTTATTCTTTGATGGCCAGTTAATATTATGGGATGTTTTCCGGTGTTCTCCTCCCAGTGACTCACGGCTCTGATCGGCAGCCACCAGCTCCAGGCGGTACACGCTCTCCGGGTCGTTGGCCTGCATTTTGGGCGAAATGTTCATCCGGCGTCCGTCAGAGGCGAACATCTTCAAGACGTGACGAGGAGACGCCTCGGCCGCCGCCCAGAACAACGCTGAGGAAACACGTAAACAACAACAACATTTGCAACCAGAGGAGGGAAATAGTGGAGTACAAATACTAATTTACTTTTACTTGAGTGAAGAGTCAGTACTTCTACTTTTACCAGAGATCTGTGTTTAATTATGTAGCTACGGTGAAACAAAGTCAGTTATCAAAGCAGTCTATGGTTCAGAGATGGAGCTATGGCGCCCTCTTGTGGCCACAGTCAGGAACTGCAACAGTGTAATCATCAAGTTATACACACGAATTATACACGCTACTGTATATTAGGGATGCACGATAATTATCGGCCCGATAATTATCGGCCCGATATTAGGAATTATGACGTCATCCCGATAAACCGATAACAGTATTAATAGCACCGATAATATACAATATATTTTTTGGGTATCCTGCGGTGTGGGTGGATTGGGATGAGGGGCGCTTGTTTTTCACTCGGCTCCTCCCGTTTTGCCAGTACTGTGGTGTTAGTGGTTTAGGAAGAGGGGAGTTCTTCACAAATCCAGCGCTCCCTAATACTTCGAACCTGATCAGTCACCTGAAACATCGCCATCGCTACGATGGTGTGTTAAAAGCGTACGAAGACAATAATACAATGCTGTGTGTGTGTGTGTGTGTGTGTGTGTGTGTGTGTGTGTGTGTGTGTGTGTGTGTGTGTGTGTGTGTGTGTGTGTGTGTGTGTGTGTGTGTGTGTGTGTGTGTGTGTGTGTGTGTGTGTGTGTGTGTGTGTGTGTGTGTGTGTGTGTGTGTGTCTGCGCGCGCGCTGGAGCTATGTGCAACTCAAGGCATATGCTCGAACCGGAGCTGCCTGGACGCTGCAATCATGTTGCTGAGTGTGCTGACTTCTCCTACAATGTCCCGCTGTCTGCTTCCTGCATCAAGTCAAGTGCTCGGCGCAGTTGTGTGGATAGAGCGCTCCTCTGTTTTCATTTAAACAGCTCCTTATATCCGTTAGCGCAGCTAGCTAGCACCAGATGCTAACAACAACAATGCACGTAAGGTCTCTCTCTTGCTCGCTCGGACTACACGCACCCTCCCGGTCCTCCAGATGGCCAGTCGGTGCCTGCCGGTGAGCGTGGAAGTGTGGTCTGCCACAAGCGGGCGGCAGGAGCGGGGCTGTCAGCATCAGCTTGTAGATGGTATTTTAAACTCGATGCGCTCTGAAGCTACGGGGCGGCCGAGGACAAAAAATACACATGCGTTAATCGCATTAAAATAATTAGTGGCGTAATTTTATTTTTTATTATCGGTATCGGTATCGGTCTTGAGAAGCAGGAAGTTATCGGTATCGGTATCGGTTTCAAAAAACCAATATCGTGCATCCCTACTGTATATATTATATATAATAAGTAACTAATGTTAATAAATACCTGAATATGTTCTATGCTTATGACTATCTGTACTTCTACCTGAGTAAATGGTGTGTGTACTTCTACTTGAGTAAAGGGGGTGTGTACTTCTACTTGACTAAAGGGTGTGTGTACTTCTACTTGAGTAAAGGATGTGTGTACTTCTACTTGAGTAAAGGATGTGTACTTCTACCTGAGTAAAGGATGTGTGTACTTCTACCTGAGTAAAGGATGTGTGTACTTCTACCTGACTAAAGGACGTGTGTACTTCTACTTGAGTAAAGGATGTGTGTACTTCTACCCGAGTAAAGGATGTGCGTACTTCTACCCGAGTAAAGGATGTGTGTACTTCTACCCGAGTAAAGGGTGTGTGTACTTCTACTTAATGTGTGTACTTCTACCTGACTAAAGGATGTGTGTACTTCTACTTGAGTAAAGGATGTGTGTACTTCTACAACATTTGCAACCAGAGGAGGGAAATAGTGGAGTACAAATACTAATGTACTTCTACTTTTACCAGAGATCTGTGTTTAATTATGTAGCTACGGTGAAACAAAGTCAGTTATCAAAGCAGTCTATGGTTCAGAGATGGAGCTATGGCGCCCTCTTGTGGCCACAGTCAGGAACTGCAACAGTGTAATCATCTAGTTATACACACTAGTTATACACGCTACTGTATATATTATATATAATAAGTAACTAATGTTAATAAATACCTGAATATGTTCTATGCTTATGACTATCTGTACTTCTACCTGAGTAAATGGTGTGTGTACTTCTACTTGAGTAAAGGGTGTGTGTACTTCTACCTGAGTAAATGGTGTGTGTACTTCTACTTGACTAAAGGGTGTGTGTACTTCTACTTGAGTAAAGGATGTGTGTACTTCTACTTGAGTAAAGGATGTGTACTTCTACCTGAGTAAAGGATGTGTGTACTTCTACCTGAGTAAAGGATGTGTGTACTTCTACCTGACTAAAGGACGTGTGTACTTCTACTTGAGTAAAGGATGTGTGTACTTCTACCCGAGTAAAGGATGTGTGTACTTCTACCCGAGTAAAGGGTGTGTGTACTTCTACTTAATGTGTGTACTTCTACCTGACTAAAGGATGTGTGTACTTCTACTTGATGTGTGTACTTCTACTTGAGTAAAGGATGTGTGTACTTCTACAACATTTGCAACCAGAGGAGGGAAATAGTGGAGTACAGATACTAATTTACTTTTACTTGAGTGAAGAGTCAGTACTTCTACTTTTACCAGAGATCTGTGTTTAATTATGTAGCTACGGTGAAACAAAGTCAGTTATCAAAGCAGTCTATGGTTCAGAGATGGAGCTATGGCGCCCTCTTGTGGCCACAGTCAGGAACTGCAACAGTGTAATCATCAAGTTATACACACTAATTATACACGCTACTGTATATATTATATATAATAAGTAACTAATGTCAATAAATACCTGAATATGTTCTATGCTTATGACTATCTGTACTTCTACCTGAGTAAATGGTGTGTGTACTTCTACTTGAGTAAAGGATGTGTGTACTTCTACCTGAGTAAAGGATGTGTACTTCTACCTGAGTAAAGGGTGTCTGTACTTCTACCTGAGTAAAGGATGTGTGTACTTCTACCTGACTAAAGGACGTGTGTACTTCTACTTGATATGTGTACTTCTACCTGAGTAAACCAGGGATGTGTGTACTTCTACCTGACTAAAGGATGTGTGTACTTCTACTTGAATAAAGGACGTGTACTTCTACCTGAGTAAAGGGTGTGTGTACTTCTACTTGAGTAAAGGATGTGTACTTCTACCTGAGTAAAGGGTGTGTGTACTTCTACCTGAGTAAAGGATGTGTGTACTTCTACCTGAGTAAACCAGAGATGTGTGTACTTCTACCTGACTAAAGGATGTGTGTACTTCTACCTGAGTAAACTAGAGATGTGTGTACTTCTACCTGAATAAAGGGTGTGTGTACGTCTACTTGATGTGTGTACTTCTACAACATTTACAACCAGAGGAGGGAAATAGTGGAGTACAAATACTAATTGACTTCTACTTTTACAAGAAATCTGTGTTTAATTATGTAGCTACGGTGAAACAAAGTCAGTTATCAAAGCAGTCTATGGTTCAGAGATGGAGCTATGGCGCCCTCTTGTGGCCACAGTCAGGAACTGCAACAGTGTAATCATCAAGTTATACACACTAATTATACACGCTACTGTATATATTATATATAATAAGTAACTAATGTTAATAAATACCTGAATATGTTCTATGCTTATGACTATCTGTACTTCTACTTGAGTAGTGTACTTCTACCTGAGTAAATGGTGTGTGTACTTCTACTTGAGTAAAGGGGGTGTGTACTTCTACTTGAGTAAAGGATGTGTGTACTTCTACTTGACTAAAGGGTGTGTGTACTTCTACTTGAGTAAAGGATGTGTGTACTTCTACTTGAGTAAAGGATGTGTACTTCTACCTGAGTAAAGGATGTGTGTACTTCTACCTGAGTAAAGGATGTGTGTACTTCTACCTGACTAAAGGACGTGTGTACTTCTACCTGAGTAAACCAGAGATGTGTGTACTGCTACCTGACTAAAGGATGTGTGTACTTCTACTTGAGTAAAGGATGTGTGTACTTCTACTTGAGTAAAGGACGTGTACTTCTACCTGAGTAAAGGATGTGTGTACTTCTACCCGAGTAAAGGATGTGTGTACTTCTACCCGAGTAAAGGATGTGTGTACTTCTACCCGAGTAAAGGATGTGTGTACTTCTACCCGAGTAAAGGATGTGTGTACTTCTACCTGACTAAAGGACGTGTGTACTTCTACCTGAGTAAACCAGAGATGTGTGTACTGCTACCTGACTAAAGGATGTGTGTACTTCTACTTGAGTAAAGGATGTGTGTACTTCTACTTGAGTAAAGGACGTGTACTTCTACCTGAGTAAAGGGTGTGTGTACTTCTACTTGAGTAAAGGATGTGTGTACTTCTACCCGAGTAAAGGATGTGTGTACTTCTACCCGAGTAAAGGATGTGTGTACTTCTACCCGAGTAAAGGGTGTGTGTACTTCTACTTGAGTAAAGGTTGTGTGTACTTCTACCTGACTAAAGGATGTGTGTACTTCTACTTGATGTGTGTACTTCTACTTGAGTAAAGGATGTGTGTACTTCTACTTGATGTGTGTACTTCTACAACATTTGCAACCAGAGGAGGGAAATAGTGGAGTACAAATACTAATTTACTTTTACTTGAGTGAAGAGTCAGTACTTCTACTTTTACCAGAGATCTGTGTTTAATTATGTAGCTACGGTGAAACAAAGTCAGTTATCAAAGCAGTCTATGGTTCAGAGATGGAGCTATGGCGCCCTCTTGTGGCCACAGTCAGGAACTGCAACAGTGTAATCATCAAGTTATACACACTAATTATACACGCTACTGTATATATTATATATAATAAGTAACTAATGTTAATAAATACCTGAATATGTTCTATGCTTATGACTATCTGTACTTCTACCTGAGTAGTGTACTTCTACTTGAGTAAATGGTGTGTGTACTTCTACTTGAGTAAAGGATGTGTGTACTTCTACTTGAGTAAAGGATGTGTGTACTTCTACTTGAGTAAAGGATGTGTGTACTTCTACTTGAGTAAAGGATGTGTGTACTTCTACTGAGTAAAGGATGTGTGTACTTCTACTTGATGTGTGTACTTCTACTGAGTAAAGGATGTGTGTACTTCTACTGAGTAAAGGATGTGTGTACTTCTACTTGAGTAAAGGTGTGTGTACTTCTAGTTGATGTGTGTACTTCTACTTGAGTAAAGGATGTGTGTACTTCTACTTGAGTAAAGGATGTGTGTACTTCTACTGAGTAAAGGATGTGTGTACTTCTACTTGAGTAAAGGATGTGTGTACTTCTACTTGAGTAAAGGATGTGTGTACTTCTACTTGAGTAAAGGATGTGTGTACTTCTACTTGAGTAAAGGACGTGTGTACTTCTACTTGAGTAAATATGTGTGTACTTCTACTTGAGTAAAGGATGTGTGTACTTCTACTTGATGTGTGTACTTCTACTTGAGTAAAGGATGTGTGTACTTCTACTTGAGTAAAGGATGTGTTTACTTCTACTTGAGTAAAGGTTGTGTGTACTTCTAGTGATGTGTGTACTTCTACTGAGTAAAGGATGTGTGTACTTCTACTTGAGTAAAGGATGTCTGTACTTCTACTTGAGTAAAGGATGTGTGTACTTCTACTTGAGTAAAGGATGTGTGTACTTCTACTGAGTAAAGGATGTGTGTACTTCTACTTGAGTAAAGGATGTGTGTACTTCTACTGAGTAAAGGATGTCTGTACTTCTACTTGAGTAAAGGATGTGTGTACTTCTACCTGAGTAAAGGATGTGTGTACTTCTACTTGAGTAAAGGATGTGTGTACTTCTACTTGAGTAAAGGATGTGTGTACTTCTACTGAGTAAAGGATGTGTGTACTTCTACCTGACTAAAGGACGTGTGTACTTCTACTTGATGTGTGTAATTCTACTGAGTAAAGGATGTGTGTACTTCTACTTGAGTAAAGGATGTGTGTACTTCTACTTGATGTGTGTACTTCTACTTGAGTAAAGGATGTGTGTACTTCTACTGAGTAAAGGATGTGTGTACTTCTACTTGAGTAAAGGATGTGTGTACTTCTACCTGACTAAAGGAGTGTGTACTTCTACTTGATGTGTGTAATTCTACTGAGTAAAGGATGTGTGTACTTCTACTGAGTAAAGGATGTGTGTACTTCTACTTGAGTAAAGGATGTGTGTACTTCTACCTGAGTAAAGGATGTGTGTACTTCTACTTGAGTAAAGGATGTGTGTACTTCTACCTGAGTAAAGGAATGTGTACTTCTACTTGATGTGTGTACTTCTACTGAGTAAAGGATGTGTGTACTTCTACTTGAGTAAAGGATGTGTGTACTTCTACTGAGTAAAGGATGTGTGTACTTCTACTGAGTAAAGGATGTGTGTACTTCTACTTGAGTAAAGGATGTGTGTACTTCTACTGAGTAAAGGATGTGTGTACTTCTACTGAGTAAAGGATGTGTGTACTTCTACTCTGAGTAAAGGATGTGTGTACTTCTACTGAGTAAAGGATGTGTGTACTTCTACTTGAGTAAAGGATGTGTGTACTTCTAGTTGATGTGTGTACTTCTACTTGAGTAAAGGATGTGTGTACTTCTACTGAGTAAAGGATGTGTGTACTTCTACTTGAGTAAAGGATGTGTGTACTTCTACTGAGTAAAGGATGTGTGTACTTCTACCTGAGTAAAGGATGTGTGTACTTCTACTGAGTAAAGGATGTGTGTACTTCTACCTGAGTAAAGGATGTGTGTACTTCTACCTGAGTAAAGGATGTGTGTACTTCTACCTGAGTAAAGGATGTGTGTACTTCTACTTGAGTAAAGGATGTGTGTACTTCTACCTGAGTAAAGGATGTGTGTACTTCTACCTGAGTAAAGGATGTGTGTACTTCTACCTGAGTAAAGGATGTGTGTACTTCTACTGGTAAAGATGTGTGTACTTCTACCTGAGTAAAGGATGTGTGTACTTCTACTGAGTAAAGGATGTGTGTACTTCTACTTAATGTGTGTACTTCTACTGAGTAAAGATGTGTGTACTTCTACCTGAGTAAAGGATGTGTGTACTTCTACTTGAGTAAAGGATGTGTGTACTTCTACTTGAGTAAAGGATGTGTGTACTTCTACCTGAGTAAAGGAGTGTGTACTTCTACTGAGTGTGTATTCTACTGAGTAAAGGATGTGTGTACTTCTACTGAGTAAAGGATGTGTGTACTTCTACTGAGTAAAGGATGTGTGTACTTCTACTTGAGTAAAGGATGTGTGTACTTCTACTGAGTAAAGGATGTGTGTACTTCTACTGAGTAAAGGATGTGTGTACTTCTACCTGAGTAAAGGATGTGTACTTCTACTTGATGTGTGTACTTCTACTTGAGTAAAGGATGTGTGTACTTCTACTGAGTAAAGGATGTGTGTACTTCTACTTGAGTAAAGGATGTGTGTACTTCTACTGAGTAAAGGTTGTGTGTACTTCTACTGAGTAAAGGATGTGTGTACTTCTACTTGAGTAAAGGATGTGTGTACTTCTACTTGAGTAAAGGATGTGTGTACTTCTACTTGATGTGTGTACTTCTACTGAGTAAAGGATGTGTGTACTTCTACTTGAGTAAAGGATGTGTGTACTTCTACTTGAGTAAAGGTGTGTGTACTTCTAGTGATGTGTGTACTTCTACTTGAGTAAAGGATGTGTGTACTTCTACTTGAGTAAAGGATGTGTGTACTTCTACTTGAGTAAAGGATGTGTGTACTTCTACTTGAGTAAAGGATGTGTGTACTTCTACTTGAGTAAAGGATGTGTGTACTTCTACTTGAGTAAAGGATGTGTGTACTTCTACTTGAGTAAAGGATGTGTGTACTTCTACCTGAGTAAAGGATGTGTGTACTTCTACTTGAGTAAAGGATGTGTGTACTTCTACCTGAGTAAAGGAGTGTGTACTTCTACTTGATGTGTGTACTTCTACTTGAGTAAAGGATGTGTGTACTTCTAC
Organism: Champsocephalus gunnari; assembly: GCA_036324595.1. Taxonomy (NCBI): domain Eukaryota; kingdom Metazoa; phylum Chordata; class Actinopteri; order Perciformes; family Channichthyidae; genus Champsocephalus; species Champsocephalus gunnari. The sequence continues at coordinate 1,615,078 of CM070451.1, read as the reverse complement.
TGAGTAAAGGATGTGTGTACTTCTACTTGATGTGTGTACTTCTACTTGAGTAAAGGATGTGTGTACTTCTACTTGAGTAAAGGATGTGTGTACTTCTACTTGAGTAAAGGATGTGTGTACTTCTACTTGAGTAAAGGATGTGTGTACTTCTACTTGAGTAAAGGATGTGTGTACTTCTACTTGAGTAAAGGATGTGTGTACTTCTACTTGATGTGTGTACTTCTACTTGAGTAAAGGATGTGTGTACTTCTACTTGATGTGTGTACTTCTACTGAGTAAAGGATGTGTGTACTTCTACCTGACTAAAGGAGTGTGTACTTCTACTGATGGTGTAATTCTACTGAGTAAGGATGTGTGTACTTCTACTTGAGTAAAGGATGTGTGTACTTCTACTTGATGTGTGTACTTCTACTGAGTAAAGGATGTGTGTACTTCTACTTGAGTAAAGGTGTGTGTACTTCTACTTGAGTAAAGGATGTGTGTACTTCTACTTGAGTAAAGGATGTGTGTACTTCTACTTGAGTAAAGGATGTGTGTACTTCTACTTGAGTAAAGGATGTGTGTACTTGTACTTGAGTAAAGGATGTGTGTACTTCTACTGAGTAAAGGATGTGTGTACTTCTACTGATAAAGGACGGTGTACTTCTACTTGATGTGTGTACTTCTACTTGAGTAAAGGATGTGTGTACTTCTACTTGAGTAAAGGATGTGTGTACTTCTACCTGACTAAAGGACGTGTGTACTTCTACTTGATGTGTGTACTCTACTTGAGTAAAGGATGTGTGTACTTCTACTTGAGTAAAGGATGTGTGTACTTCTACCTGAGTAAAGGATGTGTGTACTTCTACTGAGTAAAGGAGTGTGTACTTGTACTTGAGTAAAGGATGTCTGTACTTCTACTTGAGTAAAGGATGTGTGTACTTCTACTTGAGTAAAGGATGTGTGTACTTCTACTTGAGTAAAGGATGTGTGTACTTCTACTTGAGTAAAGGATGTGTGTACTTCTACTTGAGTAAAGGATGTGTGTACTTGTACTTGAGGAAAGGATGTGTGTACTTCTACTTGAGTAAAGGATGTGTGTACTTGTACTTGAGGAAAGGATGGTAGAAATACTGTCAGCTGGATTTCACACTTTGAAGGTGATTAGATTTGAGTGTTGTTGAAGTTCAGGATCATTTCTAAAGCAATATTGTAGGTGTTGCAGAAAAACCCAAATCCAAGGATTGAAAGAAGGAAAGAAAAGGATGAAAGAAGAAGGAAAGAAGGAAAGAGGAAAGAGGAAAGAAGGAAAGAAGGAGCTCCTGCCAGTCTCTCTCAGCTGTTCCGCGTCTGAAGAGGAGCTGTCACACGCAGACCCTCTCGAGGCCACAGCTACACGATGCTCATTCTCCTCTAACAGCTTATTTAAATGCAGTGATGTACCTGAACGCGTTCATGAACGCGTTCATATTTTGGGCGAACGTGAACTGAACGTACTGTATTTCCGCTGGATGAACGTAATTGAGAACGCGTTCATTCTCAGCGCTGTATAACGGCGTTCAAAACGTGCGCCAGATTTCATGCCTTTCAGCCGAAACCCAGTTAAAACACACCGTGAACAGGCTTCAGAATAATGCGGAAAACCACCCAATCTGGCGACAGCAAGCTGCCTGTGACGCGTACGCGCCTGTCACCCCTGGCTGTCGCACTAAAATATAAATATACTAAATATATCAGACTCCTCACAACAAACAACAAACAACAAACTCGCTCAGAGTGAGACTCTACGACGTCGGCGTATGAGCATTTAAAAGAGTTTTACGTTAAAGTCAGTACTGAAAAGTGGAAATTGAACCCCAAATAGTTTCGTTTTAACTTATATACAAGCATAATTACGTGCCAAAACAATCACACCTGATTACAAATATATAATAATTGCCATACGCATGTTAGAAGTACTTTATTGCAGCTTCCCCGAACTTTTTTAGAAACGAAATGATCGATTCCGCCAAACCGGAAGTGAGGAAAACTCAGGAAGACGAAACGATAACAATGCAGAATGAACGTGGAAGGGCAAATATACGAGACAACGAAGAAGGACTGTACGAGGTATCCAGTGATGATAGCGAGTCAGAAACATCCTCTCGTAGTTTTAGGAACTGAATCTGAATCCGGTTCAGTAAGCGACGATGGTGAGAATATTGAGCCAGGCGATGGACCATTACGTCCTTATTTGTTCGAGCCCGAGGAGATGGAGTTAGTTCACAACATGGGCAATGGCGAGGATGACCAGGACCAGGCGCCAGACGATGCACCCCTACGCACACATAATCTAGACTGGTAGGTCCCTACGCATAGCTCACGCTAGGCGCTATATTATATATTGCAAAAGTTGGCATGCATGCACTGTAGGCCTATGGCTATGCCCGAGGATGACTGCATGTAGGGTACATTTCATACCATACCAGGGTCAGGTTCACATACATTATCTTGTCACATTTTTATTGTATATGTAACAGCCTTATGGGCGTTAATTACATGAATACATGTAAATGAATTGTATACTAGCATGATATACAGCTAGAGCCAATCGGTCTTTTGACGTAGTATGGTCCTAATCCTAGGCTAGCCAGGCTGCCTGTCAGGTGTAGGCTGTACTCACAGTCCTGTTAGTCTATCATGTCTATATGATGACTGTAGTGTACACATTCGACACCGTGTACCGGATCATCGGATGACGAGGCCTCCGGTCGCCTCATCGACAGGCAACACATGGCGCTGTACACAAAGGTACAGGCTAATGATGCATTCAATCAGCCAGAACACATAATAAAATACTCCTGCCTCGTCCAATGTTTGTGCCCGTCTGCCTTTGTTTTCGTCATCACCCGAAGATTCCCGAAGTATTTCGTTTCATTGAGAGGGCGTGGTCGGGAGCAGTACAATTGAAAATAAAATGAAACTAGGCGCATGAAATTAAAAAAAATGGTTTATTATGCTTATTGTTAATAAAAATACACAAGTTAAACCCAAAATTCGCGGATTTCCACGATCCCTTTAAACGGCACATTGAGAATAAGCACACGACTAGCCTTTCACGGGATGTGCGAGTGGAGAATAAAAAAGAGAGCCAAAACAGATCCACTACCACCCAAATCCCATTAGCATCGTACAGGAGACAGACGACAGCTCGCAGCAACGTATTGAAAAAATAACTATAAACTATAAATTAGTTCGTTTTTGAAACCATGAACTTGAGTTCAACATTTTGAATTATGAACCATGAACTGAACTAGTTCATTTTAAAATGTGTGAACTGTGAACTGAACTAGTTCATGTAGAAAGTGAACTTTCCCAACACTGTTCAAATGCATGTTTGAATACAGACCACATGCATTTAAATCTGCATTAAGAGCAGCCTCACCTTTGACCTCTGCGGCGGAGCAGTCGTCTCTGAACTCGGCGCGCTCCGGCCTCCCGTTCACCAGGAAGTGGACGATCGTTGTTGTCATCGCGGCTGCAGGGAGGAGAGTGAGAGGTCTCCGGAATGAGAGTGAGACGTTTCAGAGAGCAGCAGCAGCACCTGCAGCTGACAGGGAAGCACCCACACATTACCCAGCATGCACTCAGGGGCCACGAGGACACACAACATGATCAGAAACACTCAACAGCACCCCAAACAGACTCATGATGAACTCAGAAACACATATTATGCAGACAAAAGGACCTTAAGCAACATTAAAGACACACATAGTGACTTAAAAAGTACACAAATGATCCCTTAGGTACATTCAATTACTTAAAATGACCACAAACAGATGGAAAACAACCCCAAAAATACATGTAATGACTTAAAAATGTATTATTATGACCTCCCAAAAACATATAATACATACAAACGGACCTTAAACAACATCAAAGACACACATAGTGACTTAACAAGTACACAAATGACCTTAAAGAGACACAGTATGACCTGTAAAAGACATGAAATGACAACAAAGAGACTTATAACATAACGTGAATAAGTCTATTCAAATGTGTTATTTTTAATGATTTATTCTCTTAAATCAGATATCCGGGGCGTTTAGCATCCCTAATCTGCTATAACATTGTTTACTTTTAATGTATGAGTTACTAAACTGGACCTGTGTAACATATCTGTTGAAAATAAAGTATTTATTTAAAATAAAACGATGACTCTACGCACTCCAGCCACAGGGGGCGCTATGCACACCCAGCGTTAGAGTAAAACCAGAGAAGAAGAAAGGGTATTTTCCAGTGGGTGCAGTAGCGCAGCGCTGCCGCCAGGGGTCGCTTTTCTGCCGCGTCACTCACTGCAGTTTATCCACCGACATGCTGGGATTTATCAGGGAAATAAAGGGCCTTTTTAACCTCTTAAACCACCAAGAATACCGCGTGACCACTCGCTGGATGTTTGGGGTTCTTCCAGCGCGTGCGGAGGAGTAAAAGTGGTCCAAAGTGCCCGGAAGAAAGTGAGTTATTGCCGGCGAGTAACGGTACTTTGTGGCCGGAGGAAGCGTCTCCTTTTCGGATCTTTCCCTGGGATCATCCGGTGAGTGGCTCTCTGGATCGATGACTCATGAGTGATAGGAACGGCTGCTGATTGGTTGCTTTGTGGCGGAGCTGCTCTCTGATGATGGCGGCGGCGGCTATCACTTTGATCGCACTCTGTGTTTTCATTGGAGGCTGGCTAACAGGGAGCTAGCAGAGGAAGCTAAAGCTGCTACATGAGGGGTTTTCACATTAAAATCAGAGCATCAGACACGAGCAGGAGGATAGCTGGGTGTGTGGTTTGACTAAGACGCAGGGAAAGAAGAGACAAAGTAAGAAAAACTACCCCAAAAACCCTGAATACTCACTAGGATTACCTCGATATCAATACACAAGAGAAACCACATCACGATCAGATGTTTTTAAGTGCAGACCCATGATAACACATGCTGTGAAACGCAGCATGTTTAATACATCAGGGTCAGGCCGAGTTATTCTAAAGTCACCTGTTAGACTCTTCACCTGTGTCCTGTTGAACGCAGGAGGATGACGAGCGAAGAGTGAAGATCTGCAGCTGACCCAGGACCTGCAACATGTGAGAGTCCCCTGCTGAAAAGCTCCCCCGCGCAGACTGGGGTCAGACACGAGACCCCCGGGCTGGAGGTTTTAAATGAGGCTGTATGGTTTGTTCCTCAGAGAGATGACGGAGGAGGTGCCGATGGAGGCTCTGCTGGAGCAGCTGCTGCAGAAGGACCTGGGAGTCAGGGTCAAGGTCGGCCCCGAGGTCACAGAGGTCATCCTGTCGGAGCAGAGGAGCCCCGACCTGGAGCAGGACCAGAGCCTCGTGGACCGCGTGGTGGACGCTGTGGCCAGCTCCTGGGTCAACTCCAGCAACTTCAAGGTGACGTAGAGCAGGGGTCCAGACTGTGTCCACGAGGGCCACGTAGAGCAGGGGTCCAGACGGTGTCCACGAGGGCCACGTAGAGCAGGGGTCCAGACGGTGTCCACGAGGGCCACGTAGAGCAGGGGTCCAGACGGTGTCCACGAGGGCCACGTAGAGCAGGGGTCCAGACGGTGTCCACGAGGGCCACGTAGAGCAGGGGTCCAGACGGGGTCCACGAGGGCCACGTAGAGCAGGGGTCCAGACTGTGTCCACGAGGGCCACGTAGAGCAGGGGTCCAGACGGTGTCCACGAGGGCCACGTAGAGCAGGGGTCCAGACGGGGTCCACGAGGGCCACGTAGAGCAGGGGTCCAGACGGGGTCCACGAGGGCCACGTAGAGCAGGGGTCCAGACGGGTCCACGAGGGCCACGTAGAGCAGGGGTCCAGACGGTGTCCACGAGGGCCACGTAGAGCAGGGGTCCAGACGGTGTCCACGAGGGCCACGTAGAGCAGGGGTCCAGACTGTGTCCACGAGGGCCACGTAGAGCAGGGGTCCAGACGGGGTCCACGAGGGCCACGTTCAGAAAGAGCAGGGGTCCAGACTGTGTCCACGAGGGCCACGTAGAGCAGGGGTCCAGACGGTGTCCACGAGGGCCACGTAGAGCAGGGGTCCAAACTGTGTCCACGAGGGCCACGTTCAGAAAGAGCAGGGGTCCAGACGGGGTCCACGAGGGCCACGTAGAGCAGGGGTCCAGACGGGGTCCACGAGGGCCACGTAGAGCAGGGGTCCAGACGGGGTCCACGAGGGCCACGTAGAGCAGGGGTCCAGACTGTGTCCACGAGGGCCACGTAGAGCAGGGGTCCAGACGGGGTCCACGAGGGCCACGTAGAGCAGGGGTCCAGACTGTGTCCACGAGGGCCACGTAGAGCAGGGGTCCAGACGGGGTCCACGAGGGCCACGTTCAGAAAGAGCAGGGGTCCAGACTGTGTCCACGAGGGCCACGTAGAGCAGGGGTCCAGACGGTGTCCACGAGGGCCACGTAGAGCAGGGGTCCAGACTGTGTCCACGAGGGCCACGTAGAGCAGGGGTCCAGACGGGGTCCACGAGGGCCACGTAGAGCAGGGGTCCAGACGGGGTCCACGAGGGCCACGTAGAGCAGGGGTCCAGACGGGGTCCACGAGGGCCACGTAGAGCAGGGGTCCAGACTGGGGTCCACGAGGGCCACGTAGAGCAGGGGTCCAGACGGGGTCCACGAGGGCCACGTTCAGAAAGAGCAGGGGTCCAGACTGTGTCCACGAGGGCCACGTAGAGCAGGGGTCCAGACGGTGTCCACGAGGGCC
>CM070451.1:1603361-1605861 GCA_036324595.1 Champsocephalus gunnari | reverse complement strand
TAATGCCGCTCACATCCTGCAGAGGGCGCCATCGCTTTTAACCATCTTCGTGTCTCTAAAATGATTTAGAGATGTTCCAAAAATTGCACCACAGCCCGAGCGCGAGGCCCGGGTGGTGCGAGAGTGTTGATACGGTGTAAGCAGGGAGGCTCTCACGATGCGTTCATCGAGCCTCCCGTCCCACCCCAGGACAAGGACAGATGACGCTGCGGTGATTCGAAGCTTCTTAGTGAATGTCAACACCACCTTCACTCGTGGTGTAAGATAACACATGTTTTCACTTCGTATAATGAAAGCTCGCGTGCTTATATGTTGGGGTTGTATCAAAAAACCTGTGAATTCTGATTATTTTGTAGTTTTTTAACGTATTATCTTGGTTTAGAATTATTACCCATGATGCTTTGCAGGTCTCCATTCAAATCCATTGGTCTTCTTTCAGAATCTGAATACTCAGTTTGGATTTGAGACAGGTGATGCATTTAGGTGTACAATTAAATATAACTAATAAAATAAAATGTTTTATATTAAATATAACAAGCTCAGGTTAAAATGTGGCATAAAGAAAATATAATAAATGTTTATACAAACACAAATTAAAGTAAAACAATTGATGCAATTATTGAAGCAAAAAATAAAATAGAATGTAATTGTGTATATTACCATATATACCGTCTTGTGCTGTCTATGTTGGATTTGGATGCATTTTATCATCATGTTTGTGTAATGTCTCTTATTGTTATTGGTGTTTCTCTTGTTGTTGTTGGTGTTTGTGTGCCAGGTGGTTCTGCTGGGGATGGACATCCTGTCGGCGCTGGTCAGCAGACTGCAGGAGAGGTTCAGGACGCAGGTCGGCACAGGTGAGCTGCACCTGAGACATTATCTCTCTCTCACCACATGTACTTTTGCACACATGAGATTCTTAATTGTCTTAATCTGTGTATTTGTCTGCAGTCCTGCCGAGCCTCATGGACCGCTTAGGAGACGCTAAAGATCAGGTGAGGGAGCAGGACCAGGCGCTGCTGCTGAAGATCATGGACCAGGCTGCCAACCCTCAGGTGAGAGAGAGATCTACCTGCTGCACACACACGGAAGCTTTTACACTGACTGTGGGAAGACACCGAGTGTCCTCCTCCAACGTGAGAGTAGCATGCTAACAAGGGTACCAACTGTAGCTGTGAACATGACAGGATGTGTGATGACCCAGAAGAGCATCAGGACTGTTTGAGGCAGATGATAGCTATGTGATGAACATGATGACTCAGCCTCTATGGAGAGAGACATCAAGCATGCTCATTTCTGACGTGGAGCTAATCTGAAGTAAACATTGAATACTGCTTTCTGTTCCTCCATCTTGTGACTGTGTGACTCCCTCTCTTGATATCAGCATGTGAAGGACACTGCTCGGGAACTAGCCTCTGTATGTGATGACTCCTTCCATGTGAAGGACACTGTGAAGGAACTAGCCTCTGTATGTGATGCCTCCTTCCCTTCAGAGAGGATCACAGACACGTGGATCCTGTATGTGATGACTCCCTCCCTTCAGAGAGGATCACAGACACGTGGATCCTGTATGTGATGACTCCCTCCCTTCAGAGAGGATCACAGACACGTGGATCCTGTATGTGATGACTCCCTCCCTTCAGAGAGGATCACAGACACGTGGATCCTGTATGTGATGACTCCCTCCCTCTGGAGAGGGTCACAGACACGTGGATCAGAGCTGAAGCTCGAGCCGGCGATGTTTCCCTAACACTGACTCTAACCTGTGTGTTCTCAGTTTGTGTGGGAGCGCATGATGGGAGGCTTCAAACACAAGAACAACCGCACCAGAGAGGGCCTCTGCCTCTGCCTCGTCTCCACCCTCACCGTGTAAGCAAACAGCTGCTAATGCCTCAAGTCCCGTACCATCGACCAGTGGTTCCCAACCGCCTCTTTACCAAGGCTCCCCGCCGCTTCAGAGCCTTGTCATCACACATGATGACAAGAACCAGACTGAAAGTGTCAGCACCATTTCTATGATGCACTCAATATTATAAACGGGCTCTTCTGCTCTGGCTGAAGATAGAACTGCCCGCCTGGGTAAAGACACGAGTACATATCATTACACTTCTTATTTTACATTTGGATTTGAAAAGAGGCAGGCCTATGATCTTAGATTAAATAATAACTAAGAGTTGGAGGGTTTATGTATCCTTTATTTATCCAGGAACGTCCCGTTGAGATACAAGATCTCTTCTTCCAGGGAGTCCTGACACAACAAGTTTCAACATAAAACAAGGGCATTAAACAAAGAAACATACAATTCAAATATAAATCCAGAAGGCCATGTGTGCGGAGGCAAGAAGCATACTCCCATCAGCATAGCATCAGGTAGCCGCTACATGCTTCATGAAGGGCTAATCGTAGCAGACCTTTCAAAGCATGTCCAGCAGGAAGTGCCTCGAGACAAAGTTTTACTCGCAGCGTATTCCATAGAAAGGAGCACAGTGGGAGAATGCAG
>CM070451.1:1578361-1598361 GCA_036324595.1 Champsocephalus gunnari | reverse complement strand
TGTACTTTCTACTTCTCTCATGTTGAACTCAAATACCTGTACTTTCTACTTCTCACATGTAGAACTCAAATACCTGTACTTTCTACTTCTCTCATGTTGAACTCAAATACCTGTACTTTCTACTTCTTACATGTTGAACTCAAATACCTGTACTTTCTACTTCTCACATGTAGAACTCAAATACCTGTACTTTCTACATCTTACATGTTGAACCCAAATACCTGTACTTTCTACTTCTCACATGTTGAACCCAAATACCTGTACTTTCTACTTCTTACATGTTGAACTCAAATACCTGTACTTTCTACTTCTCTCATGTTGAACTCAAATACCTGTACTTTCTACTTCTTACATGTTGAACTCAAATACCTGTACTTTCTACTTCTTACATGTTGAACCCAAATACCTGTACTTTCTACTTCTTACATGTTGAACACAAATACCTGTACTTCCTACTTCTTACATGTTGAACCCAAATACCTGTACTTTCTACTTCTTACATGTTGAACTCAAATACCTGTACTTTCTACTTCTCACATGTTGAACTCAAATACCTGTACTTTCTACTTCTTACATGTTGAACTCAAATACCTGTACTTTCTACTTATTACATGTTGAACACAAATACCTGTACTTTCTACTTCTCACATGTTGAACTCAAATACCTGTACTTTCTACTTCTTACATGTTGAACCCAAATACCTGTACTTTCTACTTCTTACATGTTGAACACAAATACCTGTACTTCCTACTTCTTACATGTTGAACCCAAATACCTGTACTTTCTACTTCTTACATGTTGAACTCAAATACCTGTACTTTCTACTTCTCACATGTTGAACTCAAATACCTGTACTTTCTACTTCTCACATCTTGAACACAAATACCTGTACTTTCTACTTCTTACATGTTGAACCCAAATACCTGTACTTTCTACTTCTCACATGTTGAACTCAAATACCTGTACTTTCTACTTCTCACATGTTGAACTCAAATACCTGTACTTTCTACTTCTTACATGTTGAACCCAAATACCTGTACTTTCTACTTCTCACATGTTGAACCCAAATACCTGTACTTTCTACTTCTCTCATGTTGAACACAAATACCTGTACTTTCTACTTCTTACATGTTGAACCCAAATACCTGTACTTTCTACTTCTCACATGTTGAACCCAAATACCTGTACTTTCTACTTCTTACATGTTGAACTCAAATACCTGTACTTTCTACTTCTCTCATGTTGAACTCAAATACCTGTACTTTCTACTTCTTACATGTTGAACTCAAATACCTGTACTTTCTACTTCTCTCATGTTGAACTCAAATACCTGTACTTTCTACTTCTCACATGTTGAACTCAAATACCTGTACTTTCTACTTCTCTCATGTTGAACCCAAATACCTGTACTTTCTACTTCTTACATGTTGAACCCAAATACCTGTACTTTCTACTTCTTACATGTTGAACCCAAATAGACTCTTTCCCGTACATCTGATCTGAGATAACACTCGTCTAAATAACAGCCTCTTACGTCCAATCACAGACGTCACATAGGTCACATGTCATCCAGCTCATAAAGCCATATGAGGTCTGAGTTCTGCAGTGTTTTACAGACCTATCAGATATATTCCAAAAGCAGCAAATCCTCCACCTTTGAAGCAGAACATGCCTCATAAAGCTTTCTTTCATTTCTGTTCATCCACACTGACACAAAAGCTCCTTCATGGTGTTGGCTGCCGGTGTGTTTCTGGGTGCCGAGATGTTCCCAGTGAACACGCCTGAAGGCAGCGTGTGGCCCCGCTCTGAACACGCCTGAAGGCAGCGTGTGGCCCCGCCCTGAACACGCCTGAAGGCAGCGTGTGCCCCCCGCTCTGAACACTGTGCTCCCTCTCTCCCCTCTGCAGGCTGAACGTCATCTTCAGCAGATTTGATGAAGTGCAGCGGTCGGGGACCATGGTGCTGTCTCCTCTGTCCGGTGAGACGTGTGTGTGTGTGTGTGTGTGTGTGTGTGTGTGTGTGTGTGTGTGTGTGTGTGTGTGTGTGTGTGTGTGTGTGTGTGTGTGTGTGTGTGTGTGTGTGTGGTGTGTGTGTGTGTGTGTGTGTGTGTGTGTGTGTGTGTGTGGTGTGTGTGTGTGTGTGTGTGTGTGTGTGTGGTGGGTGGGGTGGGGTGTGGGTGGGGTGGTTGGGGTGTGGGGGTGTGGGGTGTGGTGTGGTGGGTGTGTGGTGGGTGGTGTGTGGTGGTGTGGGTGGGTGGGTGTGGGTGGGGTGGTGGGGGTGGGGGGTGGGGTGGGTGTGGGGGTGGGGGTGGTGTGGGGGGTGGGTGTGGGGGTGGGGGTGGTGGGTGTGTGGGTGTGGTGGTGGGGTGTGTGTGGGGGGTGTGTGGTGTGGGTGGGTGTGGGTGGGGGTGTGTGGGTGGTGTGGTGTGGGGGTGGGTGGGGTGGGTGGTGTGTGGTGGGGGTGGGGGTGGTGGGTGGTGGTTGTGTGGGTGGTGGGTGGGGGGTGGGGTTGTGGGGTGTGGTGGTGTGGGTGGGGGGTGTGGTGGGTGGTGTGGGGTGGGTGTGGGGGGTGGTGGTGTGGGGGTGGTGTGGGGGTGTGGGGTGGTGGTGGGGTGGGGGGTGTGGGGTGTGGGTGGTGGTGGGGGGGGGTGGGGGTGTGGTGTGGGGGGGTGGGTGGGGTGGGGTGGGGTGTGGGGTGTGGTGGGTGGGTGTGGTGGGGTGGGTGGGGGTGGGGGTGTGGGGTGGGGGGGGGGTGTGGTGGGGTGGGGTGTGGGGGTGGGGTGTGGTGTGGGTGGTGTGGGGTGGTGGGTGGTGGGTGTGTGGGGGGGTTGTGGGTGGGTGGGGGGGTGGGTGGTGGGTGTGGGGGTGGGGGGTGTGTGGGGGTGTGGGTGGGGTGGTGGGTGGTGGGGTGGGTGGGGGTGTGGTGGGGTGGGTGGGGTGGGGTGGGGGTGTGGGTGGGTGTGGGGTGGGTGTGGGGGTGGGTGTGGGGGTGGGTGTGGGGGGTGTGGGGGGGGGGTGTGGTGGGGTGGGGTGTGTGGGGTGGTGGGGTGGGGGTGGGTGGGGGTGGGGGTGGGGGTGTGGGGGGGTGGGGTGGGTGTGGGGGTGGGTGTGGGGTGGTGGGTGGGGGGTGGGGGGGTGGGTGGGGTGTGTGGTGGGGTGGGGGGTGGGGGTGTGGTGGGTGGGGGGGTGGTGGGTGGGTGGGGTGTGGGTGGTGGGTGTGGGGGGTGTGGTGGGTGGGTGTGTGGGGTGGGGGGTGGGTGGTGGGGGTGTGGTGGGTGGGTGGGGTGGTGGGGGGGTGGTGGTGGTGGGGTGGGTGGGGGTGGTGGGGTGTGGTGGGGTGTGGGTTGGGTGGGTGGTGGGGTGGGGGTGGGGGGTGGTGTGGTGGTGGGGTGGTGGTGGGGTGGGTGGGTGGGTGGGGGTGGGGTGTGGGGGGTGGTGTGGGTGGGGGTGGTGGGGGTGGGGGTGGGGGTGGTGGTGTGGGGGGTGGTGGGGGGTGGGGGTGGGGGTGTGGGTGGGGGTGGGTGGTGGGGGTGTGGTGGGGTGGGGGTGTGGTGGGGGGGGTGTTGGTGGTGGGTGGTGGGGTGGTGGTGTGGGGGTGGGGTGGGTGGGGGTGGGGTGGGTGTGGGGGGGTGTGGTGTGGGTGTGGGGTGGGGGGGTGGGGGTGTGGTGGGGTGGGTGGGGGTGGTGGTGTGTGGGGGGTGGGTGTGGGGGGGTGTGGTGGGGTGGGGGGGTGTGGGTGGTGGGGTGGGTGGGGGTTGGGGGTGGTGGGGTGGGGTGTGGTGTGGGGGGGTGGTGGTGGGGGGGTGTGGGGGGGGTGGTGGGGGTGGTGGTGTGGTGTGGGGGGTGTGGGGGTGTGGTGGGGGGTGGGTGGGTGGTGTGTGGGTGGGGTGTGGGTGGTGTGGTGGGGGTGTGGGTGGTGGGTGGGGGGGGTGGTTGGTGGGTGGTGGGGGTGGGGGGTGGGGTGGGGGTGTGGTGGGGTGTGGGGGGTGGGGGGGTGGTGTGGGTGGGGGTGGGGTGGTGGTGTGGGTGTGGGGTGTGGGGGTGTGGTGGGGGGGTGTGGGTGTGGGGGTGGGGTGGGTGGTGGGGTGGGGTGGGGGTGGGTGGGGGGGGTGTGGGTGGGTGGTGGGGGTTGGGGTGGGTGTGGGGGTGGTGGGGGTGGGGTGTGGGGGTGTGGTGGGGGTGGGGGTGGTGGTGTGGGGGGGTGGGTGTGGGGGGGTGTGGTGGTGGGGTGTGGGGGTGGTGTGGGGTGGGGTGTGGGGGTGGGGTGGTGGGTGTTGGGGGGGGGTGTGGGTGTGGTGGGGTGTGGGGGGTGGTGTGGTGGGGGGGGTGGTGTGGGGGGTGGGTGGGTGTGGGGGGTGTGGGTGGTGGGGGTGGTGGGGGTGGTGTTGGGGGTGGGGGTGGGGTGGGGGTGGTGTGGGTGGGTGGGGTGGTTGTGGTGGGGGGTGGGGGTTGGGGGGGGGGTGGGGTGGGGGGGTGGGGTGTGGGGTGGGGTGGTGGTGGGTGGGGTGGGTGGTGGGGGGTGGGTGGGGGTGGTGGGTGTGGGGGGGTGTGGGGGTGGGGGGTGTGGGTGTGGGTGGGGGGTGGGTTGGGGTGTGGTGGGGTGTGGTTGTGGGGGGGTGTGGGTGGGGGGTGTGTGTTGGGTGTGGGGGGTGGGTGTGGGGTGTGTGGTGGGGGGTGGGGGGTGGGGTGGGGGTGGTGGGTGGGGGTGGGTGGGGGTGGGTGGGGGGTGGTGGGGTGGGGGTGTGGGGGGGTGTGGGTGGTGGGGGTGGTGGTGGGGGGTGGTGTGGGGTGGTGGGGGGGGGGTGGTGTGGGTGGTGGGGTGGGGGTGGGTGGTGGGGGTGGTGTGGTGGGTTGTGGGGGGTGTGGGGTGGTGTGGTGGGTGGGTGGGGGGGTGTGGTGGGGGTGGGGGTGTGTGGGTGGGGTGGTGGGTGTGGGGGGTGGGGTGGGTGGGGGGGGGTGGGGTGGGGGGTGGTGTGGGGGGTGGGTGGGGTGTGGGGTGGGTGTGGTGGGGGGGGTGGGGGTGGTTGTGGGTGGGGGGTGGTGTGGGGGTTGGTGGGTGTGGGGGTGGGTGGTGGGTGTTGGGTGGGTGGTGGGGGGTGGGGTGGTGGGTGGTGGGTGTGGTGTGGGGGGGGTGGGTGGTGTGGGGTGGGGTGGTGGTGGGGGTGGTGGTGGGTGTGGGGGGTGGGGGTGGGGGGTGTTGGTGGGGGTGGGGGTGTGGGGTGGGTGGGGGTGGGGTGGGGGGTGGTGTGGGTGGGGGGTGTGGTGGTGGGGTGGTGGGGGGGGTGTGGTGGGGGTGGTGTGGGTGGTGGGGGTGGGTGGGGGGTTGGGTGGTGGGGGGTGGTGTGGGGGTGGGGGTGTGGGTGGGGTGGGGGTGGGTGGTGTTGGTGGTGTGGGTGGTGGGGGGGGTGGGTGGGGTGGGTGGTGGGGGGTGTGTGGGTGGTGGTGTTGTGGGGTGGGGGGGGTGTGGGGTGGGTGGGGGTGGGGTGGTGTGGGGGTGGTGTGGTGGGGGTGTGGGTGGTGGTGGGGTGGGGGTGGGGGGGTGGTGGGTGGTGTTGGGTGTGGGTGGGGGTGTGGGTGGGTGTGGGGTGTGGTGGGTGGGTGGGGTGGGGTTGTGGGGTGGGTGTGTGGGTGGTGGGGGGGGGGTGGGGTGTGTGGGTGTGGTGGGGTGGGGGTGGTGGTGGGGGGTGTGGTGGTGGGTGGGGTGGTGGTGGGGGTGGGGGTGTGTGGGGTGTGGGGGTGGTGTGGTGGGTGGGGGGGTGGGGGTGGGTGGTGGGTGGGGGTGTGTGGGGGGGTGGGTGGGGTTGTGGTGGGGGTTGGTGTGGGGGGGTGGGGGTGTGGTGGTGGGGTGTGGGTGGTGGGGGTGGGGGTGGGGGTGTGTGGGTGGGTGGTGGGGGGTGGGTGTGTGGGGTGGGGGGGTGGGGGGTGGGGGGGGGGTGGTGGGTGGTGTGGGGGTGGGTGGGGGGTTGTGGGGGGTGGGGGGGGTGTGGGTGGTGGGGTGGTGGGTGGGGTGTGGTGGTGTGGGTGGGGGGGTGGTGGTGGGGGTGGGTGGTGGTTGGGGGTGGTGGGGTGGGGTGGGTGGGGGTGTGGGGTGTGGGGGTGTGGTGGGGGTGGTGGGGTGGTGTGGGGGGGTGGGGGGTGTGGTGGGTGGGGTGTGGGGGGTGGTGTGGGGTGGGTGTGGGGGTTGGTGGGGGGTGGGGGTGGTGTGGGGTGTGGGGTGGGGGTGTGGGTGGTGGGGGTGGGGTGGGGTGTGGGGGTGGGTGGGTGGTGGGGGTGGGGTGGGTGTGGGGGGGTGGGGTGTGTGGGGGTGTGGGTGGGTGTGTGGGGTGGTGGGGTGGGGTGGGTGTGTGGTGGGGGGGTTGTGGTGTGGGGGTGGGTGGGGTGGGTGGGGGGTGGTGGGGGTGGGGGTGGTGTGGGTGGGGTGGTGGTGGGGTTGGTGGTGGGGTGGGGGTGTGGGTGTGTGGGGGTGGGTGTGGGGGGGGTGTGGTGTGGGTGGGGGGGGTGGTGTGGGTTGGGTGGGGTGTGGTGGGGGTGGTGGGGGGTGTGGTGGGTGGGTGGTTGTGGGTGTGGGGTGTGGGGTGGTGGGGGGGTGGGTTGGTGGTGGGGTGGGGTGTGTGGGGGGGTGGTGGGGGTGGTGGGTGGGGGGGGTGTGTGGGGTTGGGTGTGGGGTGGGGGGTGTGGGGGTGTGGGGTGTGGGTGGGGTTGTGGTGGGGGTGGGGGGGTTGTGGTGGGGGGGTTGGGTGGTGGGTGGTGGGGGTGTGGGTGGGTGGTGGGGGTGGTGGTGTGGGGGGTGTGGGGGGGGGGTGGGTGGTGTGGGGGTGGGTTGGGGTGGTGGGTGTGGGGGGTGTGGTGGGTGGTGTGGGGGGGTGGTGGGGTGGGGGTGGGGTGGGGGGGTTGTGGGGGTGTGGTGGGGTGTTGTGGGGGTGGGGTGTGGGTGGGGGTGTGGTGGGGGGGTGGGTTGGGTGTGGGGGGGTGGGGGTGTGTGGGGGTGGGTGTGGGTGGGGGTGGGTGGGGTGTGGGTGGGGGTGGGGGTGGGTGTGGGGGGGTGGTGTGGGGGGGTGGTGTGGGGGGGTGTGGGGGGTGGGTGGGGGGTGGGGTGTGTGGGGGTGGTGTGGGGGTGGTGGGGTGGTGGTGGGGGTGGGTGGTTGTGGGGTGTGGGGGTGGGGGTGTGGTGGGTGTGGGTGGGGGGTGTGTGGGGTGGTGTGGGTGGGGGGGTGTGTGGGTGTGGGGGGGTGGGGTGGGTGTGGGGTGGGGTGTGTGGTGTGTGGTGGGGGGTGTGGGGGGTGGGGTGGTGTGGTGGGGTGGGTGTGTTGTGGGTGGTGGTGGGGGGGGTGTGGGGTGGGGTGTGGTGGGTGTGTGGGGGGGTGGGGGGGGTTGGGTGGTGGGGTGGGGGGTGGTGGTGTTGGGTGGGGTGTGGGTGGGGGTGGGGGGGGTTGGTGGGGGTGGTGGTGTGGGGGGTGGTGGGGTGTGGTGGTGTGGGGGTGTGGGGGGTGGGGGGGGTGGGTGTGGGTGGGGGTGGGGTGGGGGTGTGGGTGGTGTGGGTGTGGTGGGGGGGTGTGGGGTGGTGGGTGTGGGGTGTGGTGGTGGGTTGTGGGGGTGGGTGGGTGGGGTGGGGTGGTGGTGGGGGTGGTGTGGGGGGGGGGTGTGGGGGTGGTGTGGGGTGTGGGGTGGGTGTTGGTGTGGGGGGTGTGGGGGTGTGTGGGTGTGGGTGGGTGTGGTGGTGGGGGTTGGGTGTGGGGGGTGGTGGTGGGGGGTGGGTGGTGTGGGGGTGGTGGGGGTGTGTGGTGGTGTTGGGGGGTGGGGGGTTGGTGGGGTGGGTGTGGGGGTGGGTGGGGGTGGTGTGGGGGGTGGGGGGGTGTGGGGGTGGGGGGTGTGGTGGGGTGGGGGTGTGGGTGTGGGGGTGGGGGGTGTGGTGGGGGTTGTGGGGGGGTGGTGTGGGTGGGGGGGTGGTGGGGGTGGGGGTGGTGTGGGGTGGGGTGGGGTGTGGGTGTGGGTGGGGGGTGTGGTGGGGGGTTGGGTGGTGTGGGGGTGGGGGTGTGGGGGGTGTGGTGGGGGTGTGGGGTGGTGTGGGGGGTGGGTTGGTGGTGTGGGGGTGGGGGGGGTGGGGGTGTGGGGTGGGTGGGGGTGGGGTGGTGGTGGGTGGTTGGGGGGGGTTGGGGGGTGGGTGGGGTGTGGTGTGTGGGGGTGGGGTGTGGGTGTGGGGGTTGGTGGGGGGGTGGTGTGTGGGGTGGGGTTGGTGGGGGTGTGGGTGGTGGTGGGTGGGGTGGTGGGTGGGTGGGGGGGGTGTGGTGGGGGGTGGGTTGGTGTGGGGGTGGGGTGGGGGTGTGTGGTGTGGGGTGGGTTGGTGGTGGGGTTGGTGGGTTGGTGGGTGTGTGGGTGGGGTGTGGGGGGTTGGGGGGGTGGGTGTGGTGGTGGGTGGTGTGGGGGGTGGGTGGGGGGGGGTGTGGTGGTGGGGTGTGGTGTGGGTGGGTGGTGGGGGTGGGGGGTTGTGGGTTGGGGGGGGTGGGGTGGGGGGGGGGTGGTGGGGGTGGGTGGGGGGTGGGTGGGGTGGTGGGTGGGGGGTGGGGGTTGGTGGGGGGTGGGTGGGGTGTTGGTGGTTGGTGGGGGGGGTGGGGTGGGTGGTGGGGGTTGGGGGTGGTGGGTGGGGGTGGGTGTGGGGGGTGTGGTTGTGGGTGGTGGTGGGGTGGGGGTGGTGGGGGTTGGTGTGGGGGGTGGGGTGTGGTGGGGGGTGTGGGTGGGGGGGGTGGTGGGGTGGGGGTGTGGTGTGGGGGTGTGGGGTGGGGGTGGTGGGTGGTGTGGGTGGGGTGTGGTGGTGGGTGTTGGGGTGGGGGGGGTGGTGGGTGTGTGGTGGGGGGTGGGGTGGGGTGGGTGTTGGGGGTGGTGTGGGTTGGTGGGGTGTGGGGGGGTGGTGGGTGTGGGGGGGGTGGTGGGGGGTGGGGGTGGGTGGGGGTGGGTGTGTGGTGGGGGTGGGTGGGGTGGTGGGGGGGTGGGGTGTGGGTGGGGTGGGGGTGGGGGGGGTGGGGGTGGGGGGGTGGGGGTTGGGGGGGGGGTGGGTGGTGGGGGGGTGGGGGGGGGGTGTGGGGGTGGGGTGGGTGTGTGGTGGGGGTGGGTGGGGGTGGGGGGTGGGTGTGGGGTGGGGTGGGGGGTGTGGGTGGGGGGGTGGGGTGGGTGGTGGGGTGGTGGGTGGGGGTGTGTGGGTGGTGTGGGGGTGGGGGGGGGTGGTGGGGGTGTGGGGGGTGTGGGTGGGGGGTGTGGTGGGGGTGTGGGTGGGTGTGGGGGGTGGGGGTGGGGTGGGGTGGGGGTGTTGGGGGGGGGTGGGTTGTGGGGTGGGGTGGGGGTGTGGTGTGGGGGTGGTGGGGGGTGGGGGGGGGTGTGGGGGGGTGTGGTGGGGGGTGTGGGTGGGGTGGTGTGTGGGGGTGGGGTGGTGTGGGTGGGGGGGTGTGGGGGTGTGGTGGGGGGGTTGGGGTGGGTGGGTGGGGGGGTGGTGGTGGTGGGGTGGTGGGGGTGGGGGTGGGGTTGGGTGGGGGTGGGGTGTGGGGGGGGGGTGTGGTGGGGGTGGGGGTGTGGGTGGGGGGTGGGGGGGTGTGGGTGTGGGTGGGTTGGTGGGGGTGGTGTGGGGGGGGGTTGGGGGGGGTTGTGGTGGTGGGTGGGGGTGGGGTGGTGGGGGTGGTGGGGGGTGGGGGTTGTGGGTGGGGGTGGTGTGGGGTGGTGGTGGGGTGGTGGGGGTGGGTGTGGGGGTGGTGGGGGTGGTGTGGGTGGTGTGGTGGGGGTGGGGGGTGTGGGTGGTGGGTGTGGGGGTGGGGGTGTGGTGGGGTGTGGGGGGTGTGGGGGTGGGGGGGTGTGGTGGGGGTGTTGTGGGGGGTTGGTGGGGGGGTGGGGTGGGGGTGGTGGGTGTGGGGGTGGTGGTGGGTGGGGGTGGTGGGGGGGTGGGGGGGTGTGGTGTGGTGGGGGGGTGGGGGTGGGGTGGTGTGGGGGGGTGTGGGGGTGGGTGGTGGGGTGTGGGGTGGGGGTGGTGGGGGTGGGTGGTGGTGTGGTGGGTGTTTGTGGTGGGGGGGGTGTGGGGTGTGTGGGGGTGGTGTGGTGGGGGGGTGTGGGGGTGTGGGGTGGTGGGGGTGGTGGGGGGTGGGGTGTGTGGGGGTGGGTGGGGTGTGGGGGGTGGGTTGGGGGTGGGGGTGGTGGGTGGGGGGGGGTGGGGTGGTGGGGGGTGTGGGGGGGGTGTGGGGGTGGTGGTGGGGGGGTGGGTGTGGGGGTGGGGTGGGGGGTGGGGGGTTGTGGGGGGTGGGGTGGGGGGTGTGGTGGTGGGGGTGGTGTGGTGGGTGGTGGGGTGGGGGGTGTTGGGGGTGGGTGGTGTGGGTGTGGGGGGTGTGGTGGGGGGGTGGTTGTGGGTGTGGGGTGTGGGTGTGGGGGGTTGGGGTGGGGTGGGTGGGGTGGGGGGTGGGGGGGTGTGTGGTTGTGGGGGTGGTGGTGTGGGGTGGGTGGGGTGTGGGGTGTGGTGGGGGGTGGGTGTGTGGTGGTGTGGGGGGTGGGGGTGTGGGTGGGGGGGTGGGGTGGTGGGGTGTGGGGGTGGGTGTTGGGTGGTGGGGGGGGGTGGGGGGGGGTTGGGGTGTGGGGGGTGGGGTGGGGGGTGGTGGGTGTGGGGGTGGTGTGGGTGGGGGGGTGGGTGGGTGGGGTGGGTGGGGGTGTTGGGGGGGGGTGGTGGGGTGGGGGGTGTGGGGGGGGGTGGGGTGTGGTGGGTGGGGTGGGGGGTGTGGGGTGGGGGGGTGTTTGGGGGTGTGGTGGGGTGGGGTGGGTGGGGGTGGGTGTTGGGGGGTGGTGGGGGTGTGGTGTGGGTGGGTGTGGGGTGTGGGGGTGGGGGTGTGGTGGGGTGGGGTGGTTGGGGGTGGGTGGTGTTGGGTGTGGTGTGGGGGGTGGGGTGTGGGTGTGGGTGGGGGGGTGTGTGGGGTGTGGGGGTGTGGTGGGTGTGGGGTGGGGGGTGGGGGGTGGGTGTGGGTGGTGGGGGGGGGTGGTGGGGTGGGGGTGGTGGGGGGTGGGGGGGTGGTGGGGGGGGTGGGTTGGTGGGTGGGGGGGGGTGTGGGGGTGTGGGTGGGTGGTGGGGTGGTTGTGGGTGGGGGGTGTGGGGGGGGGTGGGTGTGGGGGGTGGTGTGGGGGGGTGGTGGGTGGTGGGGGTGGGTGTGTGGGGGGGTTGTGGTGGTGGTGGGTGGGGTGTGGGGTGGGGGGGGGGTGGGGGTGTGGGGGTGGTGGGGTGGTTGTGGGGGTGGTGTGGTGGGTGGGGTGGGTGTTGGGGGTGGTGGGTGGGGGGTGTGGGTGGGTGGGTGGGGTGTGTTGGGGTGTGTGGGGGGGTGGGGGGTGTGTGGGGTGGTGTTGGGGGTGTGTGTTGGTGGGTGGGGGGGTGGGTGGGTGTGGGGGTGGTGGTGTGGGTTGGTGGGTGGGGTGGGGTGTGGTGGTGTGGGTGGTGGTGGGGGGTGGGTGTGGGTGTGGGGGTGGGTGGTGGGGTGTTGGGGGGGGTGGGGGGGTGGGTGGTGGGTGTTTGGGGGGTGGGGGGGTGGGGGTGGGTTGGGGGTGTGGGTGGGGGGGGTGTGGGGGGGTGGGTTGGTTTGTGTGGGTGTGTGTGTGGTTGGGGGGTTGGGGGTGGTGGGTGGTGGGTGGGGGGGTTGTGGGTGGTGGTGGTGGGTGGGGGTGGGGGGTGGTTGGTGTGGTGTGGGGGGTGGTTGGGGTGGGGGGTGTGGGTGTGGGGTGGTGGGGGGGGTTGGGGTGGTGTGGTTGGTGGGGGTGTGTGGTTGTGGGGGGGGGTGTGGTGGGGGGGGTGGGGTGTGGGGGTGGGTGTTGGTGGGGGTGGGGGTGGGTGGTGTGGGGGGGTGTGGTGGGTGGGGGTGGTGTGGGGGTGGTGTGGTGTGGGGGTGGGGGTGTGGTGGGTGGGGGTTGTGGGGGGGTGGGGGGTTGGGGGTGTGTGGGGGGGTGGGGGGTGGGGTGGGGGTGGGTGGGGGTGGGGGGGTGGGTGTGGGGTGGGGGGGTGGGTGGGGTGTGGGGGGGGGGTGGGTGGGGGTGTGGGGTGGTGGGGTGGGGTGTGGGGGGTGGTGGGTGGGGTGTGGTGTGGGGGGGGTGTGGTGGGTGGTGGGTGTGGGGGTGGGGGTGGGTGGGGGGGGTGGGGGGGGTTGGTGGGGGTGGGGGGGTGGGGTTGGTGGGGTGTGTGGGGGTGGGGTGGTGGGGGTGGGGGTGGGTGTGGTGGGGTGTGGGTGGGGGTGGGGGGTGGTGTTGGGTGGGTGTGGGGGGTGTGGGGGTGGTGTGGGGTGGGGGGTGGGGGTGGGGGGGTGGGTGTGGGTGTGGTGGGTGGGTGGGGGGGGTGGGTGGGTGGGTGGGTTTGGGGGGTGGGGTGGTGTGTGGGGGTGTGGGTGGGGGTGGGGGGGTTGGGGTGGGGGTGTGGGGGTGTGGTGTGGGGGGGTGGTGGTGGGTGGGTGGGTGTGGGGGGTTGTGGTGGTGGGGGGTGGGGGTGGGGTTGGGGGTGTGGTGGGGTGGGGTGTGGGGTGGGGGTGGTGGGGGGTGGGTGTGGGTGGGGGTGGGTGGGGTGGGGTTGGTGGGGGGGGTGTGGGGGTGGGGGTGGTGGGTTGTGGGTGGGGGGGGGGTGGGGGGTGTGGGTGGTGGGGGGGTGGGTTGGGTGGGGTGGTGTGGGTGGGGTGGGGTGGGGGGGTGGGTGGTGGTGGGGGGTGGTGGGGGTGGGGGTGTGGTTGGGGGTGGGGGTGGTGGTGGGGGTTGGGTGGTGTGGGTGGGGGGGTGTGGGTGGGGGGGTGGGGTGGGGGTGTGGGGGTGTGGTGTGGGGTGGGGGGTGGGGTGGGGGGTGGTGGGGGGGGTGTGGTGGGGTGGGTGGGTGGGTGGGGGGTGGTGGGGGTGGTGGGGTGGGTGGGGGTGGGGGTGTTGTGGGGGTGGGTGTGGGGGGTGGGGTGGTGGGGTGT
The DNA here is from genome assembly GCA_036324595.1 of Champsocephalus gunnari. Lineage (NCBI taxonomy): Eukaryota > Metazoa > Chordata > Actinopteri > Perciformes > Channichthyidae > Champsocephalus > Champsocephalus gunnari. The sequence goes on along the minus strand of CM070451.1, from coordinate 1,585,417 downwards.
GGGTGGGGGGGGGGTGGGGGGGGGTGGGGGGGTGGGTGGGTGGGGGTGGGGGTGGTGGTTGGGGGTGGGTGGGGGGGGTGGGGGTGGGTGGGTGGGGGGGTGGTGGGGTGTGGGTGGGGGGTGGTGGGGGTGGGGGGTGTGGGGTGGGGGTGGTTGGTGGGGGTGGGGGGGGTGGGTGGTGTTGGGTGGGGGTGGTGTGGGGTGGGGGTGGGGGTGGTGGTGTGGTGGGGGTTGGGGTGGGGGGTGGGGTGTGGGTGGGGTGGGGGTGGTGGGTGGGGGGTTGGTGGTGGGGTGGGTGGGGGGGTGGTGGGGGTGTGGTGGGGGGGTGTGGTGGTGGGGTGTGGGGTGGGTGGGGTGTGGTGGGTGGGTGGGGTGGTGTGGGGGTGGGGTGGGTGTGGTTGGGGTGGGGGTGGGGGGGGTGGGTTGGGGGGTGTGGTGGGGTGTGGTGTGGGTGGGGTGGGGGGTGGGTGTGGGGGTGGTGGGTGGGTGTGGGGTGGTGTTGGGGGTTGGTGGGTGGGGTGGGGTGTGGGGTGGGTGTGGGTGTGGTGGGGGGGGTGTGGTGTGGGGGTGGGGTGGGTGTGGTGGTGGTGGGGTGTGGGTGGTTGGTGGGGGGGTGGGGGGGGGGTGGTGGGGGTGGGGGGGTGGTGGGGGGTGGTGGGTGTGGGTGGGGGTGGTGGGGGGTTGGGTGGGTGGGGTGGGGGTGGGGGGTGGGGGGGGTGTGGGTGGGTGGGGTGGTGGGTGGGTGGGGGTGGGTGGGTGTGTGGGTGGGGTGGTGTGTGGGGTGTGGTGGGGGTGGTGGGGTGGGGTGGGGGTGTGGGTGGGGGGTGGGTGGGTGTGGGGTGGTTGGGTGGGGGTGGTGGGGGGGGGTGGGGGGTGGGGTGTGGTGTGGGGGTGTGGGGGGTGGTGGGTGGTGTGGGGGTGGGGTGGGTTGGTGGTGTGGGTGGGGGGGTGGGGTGGGGTGGGGGTGGGGGGTGTGGGTTGTGGTGGGGGTGGGTGGTGGGGGTGTGTGGGTGGGTGGTGTGTGGGTGGTGGGGTGTGGGGGGTGGGGGGTGGTGGGTGTGGTGTGTGGGGGGTGGTGTTGGTGGGGGTGTGGGTGGGGTGTGGGTGGGTGGGTGGTGTGTGGGGGTGGGTTGTGTGGTGGGTGTGGGGGGGGGTTGTGGGGTGGGGTGGTGTGGGGTGTGGTGTGGGGTGGTGTGGTGGGGGTGGGTGGGTGGTGGGGGGGTGGGTGGTGGGGGTTGGGGTGTGGGGTGGGGTGGGTGGTGGGGTGGGGGTGTGGGTGTGGGGGGGTGGGTGTGGGTGGTGGGGGGTGGTGGGTGGTGTGGGGTGTGGTGGGTGGGGGTGTGGGTGGTGGTGGTGTGGGTGTGGTGTGGGGGTGGGTGGTGGGGGGGTGTTGGTGTGGGGGGTGGTGGGGTTGGGTGGTGGTGTGGGTGGGGTGGGTGGTGGGGGTGGGGGTGTTGGGTGGGGTGGTGTGGGTGTGGTGGGGGGTGGTGGTGGGGGTGGGTGTTGTTGGGGGTGGGGTGGTGGGTGTGGGGTGTGGGGTGGGTGTGGTGGGGGTGGGGGTGGGGGGGGTGTGGTGGTGTGGGTGGGGGTGGGGGTGTGGGTGGTGGGGGTGGGGGTGGGGGGGGGTTGTGGGTGGGGGGTGTGGGGGTTGGTGTGGGTGGGGTGGGGGGGTGGTGTGTGGGTGGGGGTGTTGGTGGTGGGGGGTGGGTGGGGGGTGGGTGTGGGGTTGGGGGGGGTGTGGTGTGGGTGGGTGGGGGTGTGGGTGGTGGGGGGGTGGGTGTGGGTGGGTGTGTGTGGGGTGGGGGGGTGTGGTGGTGGGGGTGGGTGTGTGGTGGGGTGGTGGGTGTGGGTGGGTGGTGGGGTGTGGTTGGGGGGTGGGTGGGTGTTGTGGTGTGGGGGTGTGGTGGGTGGGTGTGGGGTGTGGGGGTGTGGTGTGTGGTGGGGGGGGGTGGTGTGGTGGTGGGGTGTGGGTGTGGGTGGGGTGTGGTGTGGGGGGGGTGTGGGTGGGTGTGGGGTGTGGTGGGGGTGGTGTGGTGGGGTGGGTGGGTGGGTGTTGTGGGTGGGGGGTTGGTGGGGGGGGGGTGTGGGGGTGGGTGGTGGGGGTGGTGGTGGTGTGGGGTGGTGTGGGGGTGGGTGGGTGGGGTGGGGGGTGGGGGTGGTGTGGGGGGTGGGGGTGTGGGTGGGGGTGTGGTGTGGGGGGGTGGTGGGGGTGGGTGGGGTGGGGTGGTGGGTGTGGGTGTGGTGTGGGGGGTGGTGGGTGGGGGGGTGTGGGTGGGGGGGTGTGGTGGTGTGGGTGGTGTGGGTGGGTGGGGGGGTGGGTGTGGGTTGGTGTGGGGTGGGTGTGGTGGGTGGGGTGTTGGGTGGGGTGTGGGTGTGGGGGGGTGTGGGGGGTGTGTGGGGTGGTGGGTGGGGTGGTGGGTGTGGGGGTGGGTGGGGGTGTGGGGGTGTGGTTGTGGGGTGGTGGGGGGGTGTGGTGGGGGTGTGGGGTGTGTGGTGGGTGGTGGGGGTGGGTTGTGGGTGGGGGGTGGGGTGGGGGGTGTGGGGGTGTGGTTGGTGTGGGGGTGGTGTGGGTGTGGGTGGTGGGGTGTGGGGGGGTGTGGGTGGTGGTGGGTGTGGTGGTGGGGGGGGTGGGGGGTTGGTGGGTGGTGTGGGGTGGGGTGGGGGGTGTGGTGTGTGGGGTTGTGGTGGTGTTGGGTGGGGTGTGTGGGGGTGGGGTGGGTGTGGGGGTGGTGGGGGGTGTGGTGTGGGTGTTGTGGGGGTGGGGGTGGTGGGTGGGGGGTGTGGGTGGGGGTTGTGGGTGGGGGGGGTGGTGTGGGGGTGGGGTGGTGTGGTGGTGGGGTGTGGGGGTGGGTGGTGGGGTGTGGGTGTGTGGGTGGTGGTGTGGTGGTTGGGTGGTGTGGGTGTGGGTGGTGTGGGGTGGGGTGTGGTTGGTGGGGGTGTGTGGGTGGGGGGGTGTGGGTGGGTGTGGTGGGTGGTGGGTGTTGGTGGTGGGGTGTGTGGGGGTTGGGGGTGGTGGGTGTGGGTGTGTGGTGGGTGGTGTTGTGGGTGGTGTTGGGTGTGGGGTGGGTGTGGTGTGTGGGTGGTGGGGTGGGGGTGGGGTGGTGTGGTGGGGGTGGTGTGGGGGTGTGGGTGTGGGGTGGTGGGGTTGGTGGGTGGGTGGTGGTGGGTGTGGGTGGGGGTGGGGGTGTTGTGGGTGGGGGGTGTTGGTGGGGGGGTGGGGTGTGGTTGGGGGTGGTGTGGGGTGTGGGTGGGTTGGGGTGGTGTGGGGGGTGGGGTGTTGTGGGTGGGTGGGTGGTGTGTGGTGGGGTGTGGTGGGGTGGTTGTGTGGGGTGTGGTGGTGGGTGGGGGTGTGGTGGGTGTGGGGGGGTGGGTGGTGTGGGGTGGTGGTGTGGGGTGGTGGGTGTGTGGTGGGTGGTGGTGGGGGTGTGGTGGGTGTGGGGTGGGGGTGTGGTGGGTGTGGTGGTGGGGGGTGGTGGGGTGGTGGTGGGGGTGTGGGGTGGGTGGGGTGTGGGGTGGTGTGTGGGGTGGGTGGGGTGTGGTGGGTTGGGGGTGGTGGTGTGGTGGGGTGTGTGGTGGTGGTGTGGGGGTGTGGGTGGTGTGGTGGTGTGGGGTGGTGTGGGTGGGTGGGTTGGTGGGGGTGTGGGGGGTGGTGGGTGGTGGGGTGTGGTGGGGTGTGGTGGTGGTGTGTTGGTGGGTGGGTGGTGTGGGGGTGGTGGGTGGTGGTGTGGGTGGGTGGTGTGGGGGTGGGTGGGTGTGGTGGGTGGGTGTGTTGTGTGGGTGGTGTGTGTGGTGGTGGGGTGTGGTGGGTGGGTGTGGGTGTGGTGGGGTGTGGTGTTGTGGTGGGTGGTGGTGGTGTGGTGGTGGGTGTGGGGGGGGTGTGGGTGTGGTGGGTGTGGGGTGGTGTGGTGGGGTGGGTGGTGGGTGGTGGGGGTGGTGTGGGTTGGTGGGGTGTGGGGGGTGGGTGGGTGTGGGGGTGGGTGTGGTGTGGTGTTGGGTGTGTGTGGGGTGGGTGGGGGTGTGGGTGGGGGTGTGGTGTGTTGGGGTGGGGTGGTGTGTGGGTGGTGTGGGTGTGGTGGGGGGGGTGGTGTGTGGGTGGTGTGGTGGGGTGGGTGTGGTGGTGTGGGGGTTGTGGTGGGTGGTGTGTGGGTGTGGTGTGTGGGGGGTGGTGTGGGGGTGTGGTGTGTGGGGTGGTGTGTGGTGGTGGGTGGTGGGGTGTGGTGGGTGGGGTGTGGTGGGTGTGGTGGGGGGTGTGGTGTGTGGGGTGGTGTGGGGTGGTGGGGTGGTGTGTGGGGGTGGGTGTTGTGGTGGTGTGGTGGGTGTGTGGGGTGGTGGTTGGGGGTGTGGTGGGTGTGTGGGGTGGTGTGGGTGGTGGGTTGGTTGTGGGTGGGGTGGGTGTTGTGGTGGTGGTGTGTGGTGGGGGTGGGGGTGGGTTGTGTGGGTGTGGTGGGTGGTTGTGGTGGTTGGGGGTGTGGGTGTGGTTGTGTGGGTGTGGTGGGGGGGTGTGGGTGTGTGGTGTGGGGTGGGGGTGGGTGTGGTGTGTGTGGGGGGGTTGTGGTGTGGGTGGGTGGTTGTGGGGTGGTGTGGTGGTGGGGTGTGGGTGGGGGTGGTGTGTTGGGTGTGGTGTGTGGGTGTGGGTGGGTGGGGGTTGTGGTGTGGGTGTGGTGTGGGGGTGTGGTGTGGTGGGTGTGTGGTGGGGTTGTGGGTGGGGTGGGTGGGTGGGTGTGGGGGTGGGGGTGGTGTGGTGGGGGTGGGGGTGGGGTGTTGTGTGGGTGTGGGGTGTGGGGGTGGTGGGGTGGTGTGGGGTGTGGGTGTGTGGGGTGGTGGGGGGTGTGTGGTGGTGGGGTGGTGTGGTGGGGGGTGTGGGTGTGGGGTGGTGGTTTGTGTGGGGGTGGTGTGTTGGGTGGTGTGTGTGGTGGGTGGGTGTGGGGGTGTGTGGTGGTGTGGGGGGGTGGTGTGGGGGTTGGTGTGTGGGTTGGGGTGGTGTGGGTGGTGGGTGTGTGTGGGTGGTTGTGTGGTTGGGGGGTGTTGGGTGGTGGTGGGTGTGTGGTGGGTTGTGGTGGTGTGGGGTGTGGTGGTGGGGGTGGGGTGGGTTGGGTGGTGGGTGTGGTGTGGTGGTGGTGTGTGTGTGGGGTGTGGTGGGGGGTGGGGTGGGTTGTGTGGGGGTGGGGGGTGGTGTGGTGTGGGGGGGGGGTGGTGGGTGTGGGTGTGGGGGGGGTGTGGGGTGTGTGGTATTATATATTATTTATATTATATATATTTATATATATTATATATATATTTATATTATATTATTTATATTATAATATATATTTATATATTATTATATATTATATATTATATTTATATTTTATTATATATATATTATATTTATTATATATTATATTTATATTATATTTTATTATATATTATATTATTTATTATATATATATTTATATTATATATTATTTATATTATATTATATTTATTATATTATATTTTATATATATTATATTATTATATATTTATTATTATATATATTATATAATTTATATTATTATATTATAATATATTTATTATATTATATATTATATTATATATATATTATATTATATTTATTATATAATATTATTATATTTATATATTATTATATTTATAATATATTATATATATTATATTATTATATTTATTATATTATATATTATATTATATATTTATATTTATTATATTATATATTATATTATTTTATTTATTATATATATTATTTATATTTATATTTTATATATTTATTATTATTTATTATATATTATTTTTATATTATATTTTATATTATTATTATATATTTATTTATATTATTTATTATATTTTATATTATATTTTATATTTATTATTTATATATTATTATTATTTATATATTATATATTTTATATATTTATTATATTATATTATATATATTTATATATATTTATTTTTATATATTATATATATTTATTATTATATTATTATTTTATATTATTATATTTTATTATATATTTATATTATATTATATTATTATTATATTATTATATTATATTTATTTATATTATTTATATTATATATTATATTATTTTATTATATTATTATATATTATTTATATATTTATTTATTATATTTTATTATTATATTTATATATTATTTATTATTATATTATTATTATATATTATATTATTATATTTATTATATTTATATATTATTATTTATATTTATTATATATTATATATTATATTATAATATTTATTATATATTATATTATATTTATTATTATATTATATTTATATATATTATATATTATATTTATATATTATTTATATATATTATATTATTTTATATTATATTATATATATTTTATATATTATATTATATATATTATATTATATATTATATTTATATTATTATTATATTTATATATTATATATTTTATATTATATTATTATATTATATTTATTATATTATTTATTATATATTATATTATTTATATATATATTTATATATATTATTATATATTTATTATATATTATATATTTATATATTATTTTATTATATATTATATATTATATTATTATATTTTATATTATTATATATTATATTATATTATATTTATATTATATTATTTATATATATTATTAATTATATATTATATATTATATATTTATTATATATTATATATATATTATATATTATATTTTATATATATTATATTTATATTTATTATATATTTATTATTTATTATTATATTATATATATATTTATATATTTATATTATTATATTTATTATATATATTATTTATTTATAATATTATATATATTTATATATTATATTTATATTTATTATTTATATATATTATATATTTATATATTATTTATATTTTATATTATTATATATTATTTATATTATTTATATATATTATATTATTATATTATTATATATTATATATTATTTATATATTTATATTATTATTATATATTTATATTATATATTATTTATATTATATATATTATATATATATTTATTATTATATTATTATTTATATATTATATTAT
>CM070451.1:1546583-1577861 GCA_036324595.1 Champsocephalus gunnari | reverse complement strand
CTAACAAGGGTACCAACTGTACTAGGTAGTTTGGGAGGTTTTTAAGGGTCTTTGGGGGGGGGTTTGGTACTCACCCAGGGGGGAGAACCCCCGGCGGGGCTGGTGTCTCGGCTGGTCTCTCGGCTGCAGCCCTGACTCATGCTGGGTCGAGGGATCCTGCTCTGGGCTGGGGGGTTAGGGTGAGGGTGGGGGGGGGGCAGAGAGACAGACAGGAAGCAGCAAGAGGGGAGCGTTTAGCCTGTAGCACATGCAGCCACACACACACACACACACCTGCAGAGAGTTAGTGAAGAGAGTCTGCAGGTACAGCGGGGGAAGGTGGTGTCGTATAAAGGGGGCGGGGCATCTGGAGGTCAGCCTGCAGCTCTGATGAGACCTTCTTCATGGGAGGACTTTTGAATCACAATATTTGGCGTAAATAGTTTAATAACTCCTATATTGTGGTTTTAATTTACATATTTAGTGCAATATTATGTTTTAAAAGCTGTTGAAAATGTGAAAAAGTAAAACCTGGAGATATTAAATAAGTGTTCCTGCTCACCTTTGGCGGCCCGGCTGGGGCTGGTCTCTCGGCTGCAGCCCTGGCTCCGGTGGCCTCGGGGTCGGAGGTCAACGAGGCCGGGGGGGGATGCTGCCGGCGAGGGGGGGGGCAGCGTTCAGCCGAGAGGTCCGAGGGCCGTATGTGGAGCTCAGCAAACGCCCGGGAGAGCCTGACCTGCTGCCGGCTGAAACACAGAGACACATCTTAATAACAAGACAACTCTTTAAAGGTCCCCTATGAATATACAGAGCCTGTCTCTGATTGGCTGAAACACCAAACAGGTCATTGCAGCATTACCCATAACCCCCTCTGTTTCAGCCCTGTTTCCAAAGTGCCCCTCCCCACGCCCCTCTGAGATAGATCTGGTTTAGTGTGTTTTATTTCTTAGATAAGACGAGGAAACATGGAGGTCTGCTCACGCTGAGACTGGGATGAGATTTTCCCGCGGCTCCGCCCCCGGCTGTCCGTCACAGAGGAACCGTTCCCCGAGGCCGTTCTCCGGGTCCGAACGCGACCTGGCGGAGAAACACAAACAGGAAACAAATCAGCGTCTTTAAAGTCACTTTAAAATAAAACACTGGACAGTTTCTACACACATGCAGGAACAGAGGGGAATGTGACGGACAGATATGAAACCGGGACTGGCACACCTCTTCAAAACATACGGGTGAACCGAAGAGGAACACCATCTGTTCTGAAACCCACCAGCTGACACCAATGGAGCCAAATGGATTAAAAAAACCTTCTTGAAATCGACTTTAAATGATCCAGGGCTTTTGTTTCTACGGGACAGTACACCATGCACAGACAGTCCATGCTTTGACAGATGACATCACAGATGACATCACTGATGACATCACTGATGACATCACTGCAGTACTGTGTGTGTGGCAAACACGGCTTACCGTCTGCCCTCACAGACGAGCAGCCGTCTGACAGAGGAGAGACAACATGTGTTCTTTGTAGTCAGTGTTTGTAGTCATAGTCTTTGTAGTCATAGTCTTTGTAGTCATAGTCTTTGTAGTCATAGTCTTTGTAGTCAGTGTTTGTAGTCATAGTCTTTGTAGTCATAGTGTCCGTAGTCATAGTCTTTGTAGTCATAGTCTTTGTAGTCATAGTCTTTGTAGTCATAGTCTTTGTAGTCATAGTGTCCGTAGTCATAGTGTCTGTTGTCATAGTCTTTGTAGTCAGTGTTTGTAGTCATAGTCTTTGTAGTCATAGTCTTTGTAGTCATAGTCTTTGTAGTCATAGTGTCCGTAGTCATGGTCTTTGTAGTCATAGTCTTTGTAGTCATAGTCTTTGTAGTCATAGTGTCCGTAGTCATAGTCTTTGTAGTCATAGTCTTTGTAGTCATAGTCTTTGTAGTCATAGTCTTTGTAGTCATAGTGTCCGTAGTCATAGTCTTTGTAGTCATAGTCTTTGTAGTCATACTGTCCGTAGTCATAGTGTCCGTAGTCATACTGCCCGTAGTCATAGTCTTTGTAGTCATAGTCTTTGTAGTCATAGTCTTTGTAGTCATAGTGTCCGTAGTCATAGTCTTTGTAGTCATAGTCTTTGTAGTCATACTGTCCGTAGTCATAGTGTCCGTAGTCATACTGTCCGTAGTCATAGTCTTTGTAGTCATAGTCTTTGTAGTCATAGTGTCCGTAGTCATAGTCTTTGTAGTCATAGTCTTTGTAGTCATAGTGTCCGTAGTCATAGTCTTTGTAGTCATAGTCTTTGTAGTCATACTGTCCGTAGTCATAGTGTCCGTAGTCATACTGTCCGTAGTCATAGTCTTTGTAGTCATAGTCTTTGTAGTCATAGTGTCCGTAGTCATAGTCTTTGTAGTCATAGTCTTTGTAGTCAGTGTTTGCAGCACAAGGGAAATGTAGTTTTTCGTGGTGACTCTCACCCAGGGATGCGTAGGATCCGGGGGGGAGGGTGGAGGCGGAGCTAAAGGCTGCCGGCACGGCGGGCATCCTGCGGGCGGAGGACGAGGCGGCGTTCACATCCACATCACTGCGAGAGCGCTGGAGGGAGGGGGGAGGGGCGGGTACTGGGGGGCGACCGTGGGAGGCTTTGGCTACAGGAGGGGGGAGAAAAGGAACGCTTAGAGAGGAGTTTTATTCCCCAAATAAAATAATAAAAAAAAATTAAACTGTAAATTTAGTAAAATAAATAAACAAACTTCTTGTTGATCCGCTTCCAAACGTGTTTTTTACAGGCGGGGGTCGACTGTGGAGACAAAGCGCATAAATAATAATAATAAAAAAGGACGGTTTAACCAAAGAGAGTTATATCAGTTCATCCTGAGGGGCTCACCTGAGGCTCTCCTGGGAGGAGGAGGAGGATCGGTCGCTGGCAGGAAGTGATGTCACGCTGTTCTCCCCCCCGCTCTGGTGCGCCTGCAGAGCTTTCTGATAGGACGCCTCCAGACTCTGGAACAGCTGATCCGCCTCCCGCCGGAAGTGAGCCTGGTAACTCCAGTAGCACCTGCAGAGGAACATGCTAACGTCACGCTACTGTGTGCGCGCTTCCTGTTGGAGATATTATTTAAATTGCATTTGTAGGAACATGAGTCTTACTTTCTGGCCACGGATCGAGCCTCCGCGTCGGCGTCGTGGATCCCTTTCTTTATCGTCTCCATTAAAACGGTCCCGTGTCTGCAGAGAGGGGAATGAGAGGACAACAAACAAAAGGTAAACAAATTGATATTATCTGACATTAACAGGTTTTCTCTCGCAAATCTAAAACATTATAATCCCACAGATTTCTTTATATTCGTATATGTATATATAGATTATATTTACAGTATATTTGTGATTAAATATCATAAATTCACCACTTAGTAGTAAATTGCTTCACTCACTCACACCCTCACACACACTGACACTCTCACACACACACACACACACTCTCACACTGACACTCTCTCAGACACACACTGACAGCCTCTCACACACACACACACACACACACACACACACACACACACACACACTGATACTCTCTCACACACACACACACGCACACACATTGACACTCTCACCCACACACCCACACACACACACACACTGACAGCCTCACACACACACACACTGACACTCTCACACACATTGACACTCTCACACTCTCAGACACACACTGACACTCTCAGACACACACTGACAGCCTCACACACACACACACACACACACACACACACACACACACACACACACACACACACACACACACACACACACACACACACACACACACACACACACACACACACACACACACACACACACACACACACACACACACACACACACACAGTCTCTGACATACTCTCAGACACACACTGACAGCCTCACACACACACACACACACACACACACACACACACACACACACACACACACACACACACACACACACACACACACACACACACACACACACACACACACACACACACACACACACACACACACACACACACACACACACACACACACACACACACACACACACACACACACACACACACACACACACACACACACACACACACACACACACACACACACACACACACACACACACACACACACACACACACACACACACACACACACACACACACACACACACACTCTCTCACTGATGGATCGACGGGAACCAGAGAGCTCCCTGGAGTCGGGGGGCAGACGAAGATCAGACCCGACCCGGTGTCATATGTCCTGATCGTGCAGCATGTTGTACTTCACCGTTATCTGCAAATACTGTATCTGTGCTCATCCCATAATATATAGATATGTATGATATAGAGTTTCCGTCACCTCTCCAGCGAGCTGCTCTGCCACTCCTGCAGCAGCTGCTCCAGGAACTCAAAGCAGCGCCTGCAACACAGAGGAGGACACATTAAGGATGTGTTGCTTTCTATTTCATTCTTTAAAAAGTCTGAGTCTCACCTTCTGACAGCCACAGATTTGCAGGTACAGTTGCTGGTGATGACGGGGATGAGACGCGGGTAGTGTGTGTGCTGCAAAACCCAAGAACCTGCAGTCAGCACCCTGGTACGGCACTAACACACTTTAACGAATGAATGAAGTAAAGCGTGCTCGTACTTTGAGGATGAGGCGGATGGCGGCGGTGCCGGAGGACGCCATGATCTTGGCGCTGTTGGAGACCAGAGTGACGAGGATGGGCATGATGGCCTCCGCAGCGTGATCGAAACGACTCCCGAGGACCAGAGACAGGTGGCTGAAACACACACACTCACCTTTATCCATCAGCAACTACGTTTATATAGAACTAGAGGAACTATATAAACAAGAACTATATACACAAGAACTACAAGAACTATATAAAAAGAACTACAAGAACTATATAAATTAGGAAGTACAAGAGCTACAAGAACAGCCTTTAAAAGCAAAAACCCCAGCATGGTCTCCATTTGCTTCTCTTACCCCATGGTGAGGCAGGCCTCCCTCACCACCTGGGAGCGGAGGTCCTTGGCGGACAGTTTGAACGCCGCCTCCATCAGACGCAGCTGCTGAGGAAACGCATCGAAGTCTGAAGCGCCGGCCAGAAGCAGCGAGCGAACCTTCTTCAGCTGAGGAGACAAACAGAGATTCAGGACCAGGAAACATCAAGGCCCAGAGAACTACAAGAACTACAAGAACTACAAAAACTACAAGACCTGAGAACTACAAGAACTACAAGAACTACAAGACCTACATCAAGAGGGTCAGAACCAGGAAACACCACGACCCAGAGAACTACAAGACCTGAGAACTACAAGAACTACAAGACCTCGAGAACTACAAGAACTACAAGACCTGAGAACTACAAGAACTACAAGAACTACAAGAACTACAAGAACTACAAGAACTACAAGAACTACATCAACAGATTCAGAACCAGGAAACACCACGACCCAGAGAACTACAAGAACTACAAGAACTACAAGACCTGAGAACTACAAGAACTACAAGAACTACAAGAACTACAAGAACTACATCAAGAGAGTCAGAACCAGGAAACACCACGACCTGAGAACTACAAGAACTACAAGAACTACAAGACCTGAGAACTACAAGAACTACAAGAACTACAAGAACTACAAGAACTACATCAAGAGAGTCAGAACCAGGAAACACCACGACCTGAGAACTACAAGAACTACAAGAACTACAAGACCTGAGAACTACAAGAACTACAAGAACTACAAGACCTCGAGAACTACAAGACCTCGAGAACTACAAGAACTACAAGAACTACAAGATCTGAGAACTACAAGAACTACAAGACCTGAGAACTACAAGAACTACAAGAACTACAAGAACTACAAGAACTACAAGACCTGATAACTACAAGACCTGAGAACTACAAGAACTACAAGAACTACAAGACCTCGAGAACTACAAGACCTGAGAACTACAAGAACTACAAGACCTGAGAACTACAAGAACTACAAGAACTACAAGAACTACAAGAACTACAAGAACTACAAGAACTACAAGAACTACATCAAGAGGGTCAGAAACAGGAAACACCACAACCTCGAGAACTACAAGAACTACAAGAACTACAAGAACTACAAGAACTACAAGACCTGAGAACTACAAGAACTACAAGAACTACAAGACCTCGAGAACTACAAGAACTACAAGAACTACAAGATCTGAGAACTACAAGAACTACAAGACCTGAGAACTACAAGAACTACAAGAACTACAAGACCTGATAACTACAAAACCTGAGAACTACAAGAACTACAAGAACTACAAGACCTCGAGAACTACAAGACCTGAGAACTACAAGAACTACAAGACCTGAGAACTACAAGAACTACAAGAACTACAAGACCTGAGAACTACAAGAACTACAAGACCCCGAGAACTACAAGAACTACAAGAACTACAAGACCTGAGAACTACAAGAACTACAAGAACTACAAGACCTGAGAACTACAAGAACTACAAGACCTGAGAACTACAAGAACTACAAGAACTACAAGAACTACAAAAACTACAAGACCTGAGAACTACAAGAACTACAAGACCTGAGAACTACAAGAACTACAAGAACTACAAGACCTGAGAACTACAAGAACTACAAGAACTACAAGAACTACAAGACCTGAGAACTACAAGAACTACAAGAACTACAAGACCTGAGAACTACAAGAACTACAAGAACTACAAAAACTACAAGACCTGAGAACTACAAGAACTACAAGAACTGCAAGACCTGAGAACTACAAGACCTGAGAACTACAAGAACTACAAGAACTACATCAAGAGAGTCAGAACCAGGAAACACCACGACCCGAGAACTACAAGAACTACAAGAACTACAAGACCTGAGAACTACAAGAACTACAAGAACTACAAGAACTACATCAAGAGAGTCAGAACCAGGAAACACCACGACCCGAGAACTACAAGAACTACAAGAACTACAAGACCTGAGAACTACAAGAACTACAAGACCTGAGAACTACAAGAACTACAAGAACTACAAGAACTACAAAAACTACAAGACCTGAGAACTACAAGAACTACAAGAACTGCAAGACCTGAGAACTACAAGACCTGAGAACTACAAGAACTACAAGAACTACATCAAGAGAGTCAGAACCAGGAAACACCACGACCCGAGAACTACAAGAACTACAAGAACTACAAGACCTGAGAACTACAAGAACTACAAGAACTACAAAAACTACAAGACCTGAGAACTACAAGACCTGAGAACTACAAGACCTGAGAACTACAAGAACTACAAGACCTGAGAACTACAAGAACTACAAGACCTGAGAACTACAAGAACTACAAGAACTACAAGAACTACAAAAACTACAAGACCTGAGAACTACAAGAACTACAAGAACTGCAAGACCTGAGAACTACAAGACCTGAGAACTACAAGAACTACAAGAACTACATCAAGAGAGTCAGAACCAGGAAACACCACGACCCGAGAACTACAAGAACTACAAGAACTACAAGACCTGAGAACTACAAGACCTGAGAACTACAAGAACTACAAGAACTACATCAAGAGGGTCAGAACCAGGAAACACCACGACCCGAGAACTACAAGAACTTCACGAACTACAAGAACTACAAAAACTACAAGAACTACAAGAACCACAAGAACTACAAGAACCAGCAAACCTTTATTCATCAGGAACTTCACGAACTACATAAACAACAACCAGGAAACACATAATATGATATAAAGAGACGTACCGCGGCCACCCGGAGCTCCCAGTCCTTCTTATCGTCAGACAGGACGTCCCGGATCTTCGTCATGTTCTCCTCCACCTCCCTGTTGGAGTGGATCTGCAGGAGGACAGGAGGAAGCACACTTTAAAGCAGCTATCCAGTGTAGTGTACTGTGTTCGTTGTTGGACCAAAGACTCCTCACCTGCACCGTGGGGACGTCCTCGAAGGCCTGGATGAAGTCCTCGTCGTCCACCGCTCCAGCTGCGGAGCCGTCCCGCCCTGTTTTACACATTAACATGTACAGCGGGGGTTTGATATGAAACCATTCCGATATAAACCAGACTTTAATGTGTTTCTGAACGTCTCATTCGGTGAAAACGTTTTTAAAATATGCCGTGCATGTGGAAGTAACCCCCAAACAACCCCCTCCCCAACAGCGTCAGATATATGCGGAGCCTCTGACCTGCAGACTTGCTGCTGGATCCGGTTCTCCTGAAGGAACCCATGCTCAGAGTCTTCTTCCCTCCTCTGGACGAGGAAGAGGAGCGGCCGCCGTCCCCCGAGTCATCGTCTTCGAAGGCTTTGTCTGGAGGAGGAAGAGCAGGTCGGGTCACATGGCTGAACAACGAGGGCTTCAGGGAGCCGAGGAGAAGCATCCGAACAATGTGCACTCACATTCCTGGACGCACAGCTGACGGCTGTTTCTGCAGCTCAGAGCTTCAAAGTAAAGCTTCAGAACGCACTGCCACAAGCTTTTATTTTGAAAGGTCTTTAAAGGGAGATGGGTTTTTCAGCATATATGTCTAAGGGTTCTGAAAGGTACAGGAACTACAAGAACTACAGAACTCTGACGTGGCAGACGGGCTAAAGGTCCCTCTTTGTCAGGAATAATGAAGATGATACACACAACAAAGAGAGAGGGAGAGTCTCCTGTGGGACGATCGAGCGCCACGTGAGAGCAGGCAATCAATCCTCTTCCATTATTCACACACACACACACACACACACACACACACACACACACACACACACACACACACACACACACACACACACACACACACACACACACACACACACACACACACACACACACACACACACACACACACACACACACACACACACACACACACACACACACACACACACACACACACACACACACACACACACACACACACACACACACACACACACCTCAGGAGGGAGGGAGTCTATCCGTCAGGGTTTCTCTCACAGCCAGGTCACTGTTCATCACTGTTCATCACTGTTACGTGTGTGTGTGTGTGTGTGTGTGTGTGTGTCTCTCTCTCCCTCTGATTGTCCCCAGGTGCTCCCAATCTCCAATCAGGGCCTCCATATAGGACCTGAGGAAGGCTGCAGTCACTCTCCTTTGTCCTCCTCTGGCTGCATGTGTACAAAGACTGTCTTGAGATTGATAGGAGATGTGCCCTAGATATATCGTAGTGATGGCGAGATGAAGCTTTGAAGCTTTCCAGCCAATTGGTTCGCATGAGAGATGAACCCTCATGAGGCTCCATCTCATGAGGCATCATCTCATGAGGCTCCATCTCATGAGGCATCATCTCATGAGGGTTCGCCTCATGAGATGGAGCCTCATGAGATGAGGCCTCATCTGAACTCAAACCCCCCTGCTGGTCAAAGTGTGTACAACAGGCAGATTGGACATCTCCACAGTGTGCTCTCTCTCATACCGAGTCCCCAACGAGTAAAGCCTTAATAACTCTAAACAACGAACATACAATCATATTTTCATGTTAACAATATTGTTTTTATTCCAGTTGAATGATTGTGATGGAAAATCGTACGGAGGCTGGTACACATTGCAAAGAGGGATTTGTATTCCTTAATAATATTCGTAAACGTAACCATGTTGTTGTAGCCTGATAAAGGCTATTTATTAACTACATTATCTCATGTAGCTGTAGCTTTTATAAACAACAAATTCCTGTATTTATTCATGTTTTAATTCCTACATTTATTTATGCTTGTATCTATTTATACTTATGACATGTTCCGACCTCTATGAGTGAGGGTCTGAGCTCTCTGGGCCCGGGTACAGGAGGGGTGATATGTTCTTATTATACATCCATGGGTATTAAGAGCGTCGTGAAGCAGTCACGTGGTGTCGACAGGCAGCGAGGCTTCGTTTGTCATCGATGACGTCACTGAGCCAAAACGACACGAGCCTCGATACGAGCTTCACAAAAAGCTTCGGGGATTACTCGACACACGCTCCGAAGCCTCGGCGCAACACGTAACACCACTATATATCGGGTCGTTAGTATTCTGTGCGAGTGAGCCGGTGAGCCGTGTTCCTGTCTATCACACGACCTGCTCACAGATCGTTCTCCTCTTTCTTTGTCGTGCCTGGTCATCCTTGTGTCTTGCTCCTCCCCTTGGTGCCCCTGGACGTAACAATCACTCTGACGGTAACGAGGTGTAACAACTCAGATAAACACACAACAACTTAAAGGTCTTTTACATTGACCTCCCATGCTCTGGTTCCTTCCCCTCGCGCAGGTGCACCAGTCTGACGGGTCACTGGTGAGCTGTGAGAGGCTGGTGGGTGATTGGACGTCTTAGCAGTGTGCGAAAAAGTACACGTCCCACCGTCCGGGACGTGTTATTTACAATATCGGACAAGTAGATCTTTCAATTGACTTGTCCGGCGGACAAGTGACGTTTTTCGGCCTGATTTATTGACAAATTATTGATACATTCACTTTACAAAAGGCAGAACTAATTCGCAAATTGTACGTGTCCGCCATTGTTCGTTTAGAAGTGTTAGTTTCGGTTCTGCTTGTAGATTCCTAAGGAAATGCATCTCATCGTTTTCTGTACAGTTAGACGGGGGCGGGGCGGAGCGGGGCGGGAAGTGTAGCACAGTGCCCGGGTTGGGAAGCAAAACTGGGTTCCGAGTAGGAACAAATAACAATTGTCCGGTACCGGGATTAATAAGAGTTGTGAGGACAGGAGGCGAGGCCGAGCCCCGCGGGCTGCAGCTCTCTCTCTCGCTATGCTCCGTATCAGCTGATCGATGCACGGTGCATCTCAGCGTCTCTCTCTCTTTCTACACACAGCGCACCCGCTGCCTGTTTGACAGCCTCATCTTTGTCAAACTTTCTTATGTTCTTTCTCTAACACATAATGAAGGTTATTAAGCGTTTTAGCTCCTGTGTTGTTAATATTGACGCCATTTCCTTTATGAAGTGAAGCAGCCTCCCTGTCTGTGTCCTCGCGCTGTCCTCACATCCCCAGACTCGGAGGAGCACACGGATGTCAGTATTGTTTATGAAGCAGGGTATAGAAAGTACATTATTGAAATGAAAATACTATTTATTTACTTTTACAAACAGTGAGCAGCTGGGCAGCTGCAGCATGTGTATTGCAGGACATGTGCAAGCGTCTTTGCGTTGTAGAAAAGCTCTATAGGCCTATACTGTAGGCTATAAATATAATGTATTATTATTATTATTAGGTTATGTCCTATGTGTCGGACATGTGTGGTTGGACTCTGTTTCACAGGCAGGTTGCAGTGTAACATCAGAGGAGACTGGGCCAATTGTACATTCTCAAACTGCACCACTTGGAACTAACTAAACAATGCAGAGATTATTTTTAGATAATTGTATTGAATAACCGTAAGAAATTAAACAGTATGAAGTGATTTGTAAATAGGAATACAGATTTGACTTAATGTTTTCATAAATATATTTTTCTCCGAGTTTGACTCATTTTGACCCTCTCAAAGAACCGGAATCGAGAACCGAAAATAACCGGAATCGAAAAGCAGAACCGGAATCGTTAAAATCCAAACGATACCCATCCCTATGTGTGATGCAGTAAAATCTTACCGCTCACTTACATTGAGCGGTGTCGTAAAAACCGTGGGAAAGTGTAAAATACGATGACGAAGAAGAAGATTCCAGTGGCCCCAATTGTTGTCCATTCTGGACAAGTGAAGAATGTATTCGGACAAGTAAATTGCCAAACTCACTTGTCCATGGACAAGTACTCTCTAAAAACTTTTTCTCACACTGCTTAGTTTAAAATGTACAAACATTTTAAATGTCCTGTTCCGTTGCCGCCTATATGATCATGTGTGTTTAGTAGGGATGCACGATAATTATCGGTCCGATATTAGGAATTATGACGTCATCCCGATAAACCGATAACAGTATTAATAGCCCCGATAATATACAATATATTTTTTGGGTAAGAAAAAGAAAAAAATCCTGCGGTGTGGGTGGGTTGGGATGAGGGGCGCTTGTTTTTCACTCGGCTCCTCCCGTTTTGCCAGTACTGTGGTGTTAGTGGTTTAGGAAGAGGGGAGTTCTTCACAAATCCAGCGCTCCCTAATACTTCGAACCTGATCAGTCACCTGAAACATCGCCATCGCTACGATGGTGTGTTAAAAGTGTACGAAGGCAATAATACAATACTGTGTGTGTGTGTGCGCTGGAGCTATGTGCAACTCAAGGCATATGCTCGAACCGGAGCTGCCTGGACGCTGCAATCATGTTGCTGAGTGTGCTGACTTCTCCTCCAATGTCCCGCTGTCTGCTTCCTGCATCAAGTCAAGTGCTCGGCGCAGTTGTGTGGATAGAGCGCTCCTCTGTTTTCATTTAAACAGCTCCTTATATCCGTTAGCGCAGCTAGCTAGCACCAGATGCTAACAACAACAATGCAGTAAGGTCACTCTCTTGCTCGCTCGGACCACACGTACACACACCCTCCCGGGCCTCCCGATGGCCAGTCGGTGCCTGCCGGTGAGCGTGGAAGTGTGGTCTGCCACAAGCGGGCGGCAGGAGCGGGGCTGTCAGCATCAGCTTGTAGATGGTATTTTAAACTCGATGCGCTCTGAAGCTACGGGGCGGCCGAGGGAAAAAAATACACATGCGTTAATCGCGTTAAAATAATTAGTGGCGTAATTTTTATTTTTATTATCGGTATCGGTATCGGTCTTGAGAAGCAGGAAGTTATCGGTATCGGTTTCAAAAAACCAATATCGTGCATCCCTAGTGTTTAGCTGTTAATATTACAAAGATGGTAAAAGGTGTAATCTTTACTTCATTGCATGCTTTGCCTCTCTGTGAACACCCAGTCCTAATCTCATGACATTATGATGATTATTATTCCCAGAGATAGAGGGGACAAGGCCAACTCGGCCCCCTTCAGAGGAGCCTATTTTCGGTTACAAAGTCCCCAAAAAAATACTTTAGCAGTCAAATATTTGTAAACAACGATCTGTTTCATAAACTTCACATTTTAAAGTAATGAAAAACCAGCTGTGCTTCGTCCCGCCTCGGGGAGGGGTATCTGAAAGCCTTGTTTACGGTGGGTTCCTCAATTCACTGTTTCACTCTCAGCTGTAGAGACACTTCTATCCACCAGAGGGCGCTGTTTCCCACGCTGTGTATCCTTTATGTTAAAAATGTGAAATAAAAACCCATTTTCTGTGTGTAAAAAATGTAATAATGTAATATATAGTTCTGCCTGCAGTGAGGGAGCATTGGTCAACCCTTACAGAAGGATTCTGATGTGGTTTCCTGCTGTGTGAACGAAGCCTGTGGCGCAGGCGTGCAGAACTCAAATACTCAGCGACTGCTCTTTAAAAACTCCTTCCTGAATCTAAACGCACGCGAGACGAGAGGGTTTCTGTTTCTTCACGGCGCTCGTTATTCATTATTAATTTCTCTCCATCGGTGCAACCTAAGAGTCTCCGAGCGGACAGATAGAAGCAATATAAGCTCGTCAATTCGGGCTCTGAGAAACATTAGGATATTTAACTAAGTAGGAGCAAGATGAACTGATTTATATTGAATAAGAAAAGCTATAATAGAACGGCCTCAAATAGTAGAAATATTGTTCGAACGCTTTCAGGCCGGCAGGGGCAAAGTATTTATAACTCAATGATCCCTTTGTGAGAGTCTCGTCGCAGCGGGAGAGCCGTTTCAGTCTCAAGGCTTCTAAAAATGCTTTTATCACTCGTATCCGACGTGCGTCAGAGAAGAGGCATCAGCTCAGAACGGAGATTTAGACGCCGACGGCAAACGCCTATCCCGATGTCAACGGGAACTATTCGTCCGACTATAACTTCGCCTCAACGTTCGGCAGGATCTCGCGCCTCAGCGACCAACCAGATAAGAGCTATTATCTGAGCGACCAACCAGTTAAGAGCACCTATCTGAAACGCAGAGATGACTTCCTGTTTGATACCGGCGGGCTTCACTCACCCGACTTCCTCTGCGCCGATAAACAGAGTCCTGACAGCGGCTCGCACCCAGCATGTCTTGTGACAACAGCTGACACCACTCCTTCAAAATAAGACACCGCTCCTACAAAATAAGACACCGCTCCTACAAAATAAGACACCGCTCCTCCAAAAAAGAGACCGCTCCTTCAAAATAAGACACCGCTCCTCCAAAAAAGAGACCGCTCCTTCAAAATAAGACACCGCTCCTTCAAAATAAGACACCGCTCCTACAAACTCCACACACACACACACACACACACACACACACACACACACACACACACACACACACACACACACACACACACACACACACACACACACACACACACACACACACACACACACACACACACACACACACACACACACACACACACACCACACACACACACACACACACACACACACACACACACACACACACACACACACACACACACACACACACACACACACACACACACACACACACACACACACACACACACACACACACACACACACACACACACGCACGCACGTCTCAC
This sequence comes from Champsocephalus gunnari, assembly GCA_036324595.1. Lineage (NCBI taxonomy): Eukaryota > Metazoa > Chordata > Actinopteri > Perciformes > Channichthyidae > Champsocephalus > Champsocephalus gunnari. The sequence goes on along the minus strand of CM070451.1, from coordinate 1,563,302 downwards.
CGGACAGAGGAGACAGCACCATGGTCCCCGACCGCTGCACTTCATCAAATCTGCTGAAGATGACGTTCAGCCTGCAGAGGGGAGAGAGGGAGCACAGTGTTCAGAGCGGGGGGCACACGCTGCCTTCAGGCGTGTTCAGGGCGGGGCCACACGCTGCCTTCAGGCGTGTTCAGAGCGGGGCCACACGCTGCCTTCAGGCGTGTTCACTGGGAACATCTCGGCACCCAGAAACACACCGGCAGCCAACACCATGAAGGAGCTTTTGTGTCAGTGTGGATGAACAGAAATGAAAGAAAGCTTTATGAGGCATGTTCTGCTTCAAAGGTGGAGGATTTGCTGCTTTTGGAATATATCTGATAGGTCTGTAAAACACTGCAGAACTCAGACCTCATATGGCTTTATGAGCTGGATGACATGTGACCTATGTGACGTCTGTGATTGGACGTAAGAGGCTGTTATTTAGACGAGTGTTATCTCAGATCAGATGTACGGGAAAGAGTCTATTTGAGTTCAACATGTAAGAAGTAGAAAGTACAGGTATTTGAGTTCAACATGTAAGAAGTAGAAAGTACAGGTATTTGAGTTCAACATGTGAGAAGTAGAAAGTACAGGTATTTGAGTTCAACATGTGAGAAGTAGAAAGTACAGGTATTTGAGTTCAACATGTAAGAAGTAGAAAGTACAGGTATTTGAGTTCAACATGTAAGAAGTAGAAAGTACAGGTATTTGGGTTCAACATGTGAGAAGTAGAAAGTACAGGTATTTGGGTTCAACATGTAAGATGTAGAAAGTACAGGTATTTGAGTTCTACATGTGAGAAGTAGAAAGTACAGGTATTTGAGTTCAACATGTAAGAAGTAGAAAGTACAGGTATTTGAGTTCAACATGAGAGAAGTAGAAAGTACAGGTATTTGAGTTCTACATGTGAGAAGTAGAAAGTACAGGTATTTGAGTTCAACATGAGAGAAGTAGAAAGTACAGGTATTTGTGTTCAACATGAGAGAAGTAGAAAGTACAGGTATTTGGGTTCAACATGTGAGAAGTAGAAAGTACAGGTATTTGGGTTCAACATGTAAGAAGTAGAAAGTACAGGTATTTGAGTTCAACATGTGAGAAGTAGAAAGTACAGGTATTTGTGTTCAACATGTAAGAAGTAGAAAGTACAGGTATTTGGGTTCAACATGAGAGAAGTAGAAAGTACAGGTATTTGTGTTCAACATGTAAGAAGTAGAAAGTACAGGTATTTGGGTTCAACATGTAAGAAGTAGAAAGTACAGGTATTTGAGTTCAACATGAGAGAAGTAGAAAGTACAGGTATTTGAGTTCAACATGTGAGAAGTAGAAAGTACAGGTATTTGGGTTCAACATGTGAGAAGTAGAAAGTACAGGTATTTGGGTTCAACATGTAAGATGTAGAAAGTACAGGTATTTGAGTTCTACATGTGAGAAGTAGAAAGTACAGGTATTTGAGTTCAACATGTAAGAAGTAGAAAGTACAGGTATTTGAGTTCAACATGAGAGAAGTAGAAAGTACAGGTATTTGAGTTCTACATGTGAGAAGTAGAAAGTACAGGTATTTGAGTTCAACATGAGAGAAGTAGAAATTACAGGTATTTGTGTTCAACATGAGAGAAGTAGAAAGTACAGGTATTTGGGTTCAACATGTGAGAAGTAGAAAGTACAGGTATTTGAGTTCAACATGTGAGAAGTAGAAAGTACAGGTATTTGAGTTCAACATGTGAGAAGTAGAAAGTACAGGTATTTGTGTTCAACATGTAAGAAGTAGAAAGTACAGGTATTTGGGTTCAACATGAGAGAAGTAGAAAGTACAGGTATTTGTGTTCAACATGTGAGAAGTAGAAAGTACAGGTATTTGGGTTCAACATGTAAGAAGTAGAAAGTACAGGTATTTGGGTTCAACATGTAAGAAGTAGAAAGTACAGGTATTTGAGTTCAACATGTAAGAAGTAGAAAGTACAGGTATTTGTGTTCAACATGTAAGAAGTAGAAAGTACAGGTATTTGAGTTCAACATGTAAGAAGTAGAAAGTACAGGTATTTGAGTTCTACATGTGAGAAGTAGAAAGTACAGGTATTTGAGTTCAACATGTAAGAAGTAGAAAGTACAGGTATTTGAGTTCAACATGAGAGAAGTAGAAAGTACAGGTATTTGAGTTCAACATGTGAGAAGTAGAAAGTACAGGTATTTGAGTTCAACATGAGAGAAGTAGAAAGTACAGGTATTTGTGTTCAACATGAGAGAAGTAGAAAGTACAGGTATTTGGGTTCAACATGTGAGAAGTAGAAAGTACAGGTATTTGAGTTCAACATGTGAGAAGTAGAAAGTACAGGTATTTGAGTTCAACATGTGAGAAGTAGAAAGTACAGGTATTTGTGTTCAACATGTAAGAAGTAGAAAGTACAGGTATTTGGGTTCAACATGAGAGAAGTAGAAAGTACAGGTATTTGTGTTCAACATGTAAGAAGTAGAAAGTACAGGTATTTGGGTTCAACATGTAAGAAGTAGAAAGTACAGGTATTTGAGTTCAACATGTAAGAAGTAGAAAGTACAGGTATTTGTGTTCAACATGTAAGAAGTAGAAAGTACAGGTATTTGAGTTCAACATGTAAGAAGTAGAAAGTACAGGTATTTGAGTTCAACATGTGAGAAGTAGAAAGTACAGGTATTTGAGTTCAACATGAGAGAAGTAGAAAGTACAGGTATTTGTGTTCAACATGAGAGAAGTAGAAAGTACAGGTATTTGAGTTCTACATGTGAGAAGTAGAAAGTACAGGTATTTGAGTTCAACATGAGAGAAGTAGAAAGTACAGGTATTTGTGTTCAACATGAGAGAAGTAGAAAGTACAGGTATTTGGGTTCAACATGTGAGAAGTAGAAAGTACAGGTATTTGAGTTCAACATGTGAGAAGTAGAAAGTACAGGTATTTGAGTTCAACATGTGAGAAGTAGAAAGTACAGGTATTTGTGTTCAACATGTAAGAAGTAGAAAGTACAGGTATTTGGGTTCAACATGAGAGAAGTAGAAAGTACAGGTATTTGTGTTCAACATGTAAGAAGTAGAAAGTACAGGTATTTGGGTTCAACATGTAAGAAGTAGAAAGTACAGGTATTTGGGTTCAACATGTAAGAAGTAGAAAGTACAGGTATTTGAGTTCAACATGTAAGAAGTAGAAAGTACAGGTATTTGTGTTCAACATGTAAGAAGTAGAAAGTACAGGTATTTGAGTTCAACATGTAAGAAGTAGAAAGTACAGGTATTTGAGTTCAACATGTGAGAAGTAGAAAGTACAGGTATTTGAGTTCAACATGAGAGAAGTAGAAAGTACAGGTATTTGAGTTCAACATGTGAGAAGTAGAAAGTACAGGTATTTGAGTTCAACATGTAAGAAGTAGAAAGTACAGGTATTTGGGTTCAACATGTAAGAAGTAGAAAGTACAGGTATTTGTGTTCAACATGTAAGAAGTAGAAAGTACAGGTATTTGGGTTCAACATGTAAGAAGTAGAAAGTACAGGTATTTGAGTTCAACATGAGAGAAGTAGAAAGTACAGGTATTTGAGTTCAACATGAGAGAAGTAGAAAGTACAGGTATTTGAGTTCAACATGAGAGAAGTAGAAAGTACAGGTATTTGGGTTCAACATGTAAGAAGTAGAAAGTACAGGTATTTGTGTTCAACATGTAAGAAGTAGAAAGTACAGGTATTTGGGTTCAACATGTAAGAAGTAGAAAGTACAGGTATTTGAGTTCAAAATGAGAGAAGTAGAAAGTACAGGTATTTGAGTTCAACATGTGAGAAGTAGAAAGTACAGGTATTTGAGTTCAACATGAGAGAAGTAGAAAGTACAGGTATTTGAGTTCAACATGTGAGAAGTAGAAAGTACAGGTATTTGAGTTCAACATGTAAGAAGTAGAAAGTACAGGTATTTGGGTTCAACATGTGAGAAGTAGAAAGTACAGGTATTTGGGTTCAACATGTAAGAAGTAGAAAGTACAGGTATTTGAGTTCAACATGTGAGAAGTAGAAAGTACAGGTATTTGAGTTCAACATGTAAGAAGTAGAAAGTACAGGTATTTGAGTTCAACATGAGAGAAGTAGAAAGTACAGGTATTTGAGTTCTACATGTGAGAAGTAGAAAGTACAGGTATTTGAGTTCAACATGAGAGAAGTAGAAAGTACAGGTATTTGTGTTCAACATGAGAGAAGTAGAAAGTACAGGTATTTGGGTTCAACATGTGAGAAGTAGAAAGTACAGGTATTTGAGTTCAACATGTGAGAAGTAGAAAGTACAGGTATTTGAGTTCAACATGTGAGAAGTAGAAAGTACAGGTATTTGTGTTCAACATGTAAGAAGTAGAAAGTACAGGTATTTGGGTTCAACATGAGAGAAGTAGAAAGTACAGGTATTTGTGTTCAACATGTAAGAAGTAGAAAGTACAGGTATTTGGGTTCAACATGTAAGAAGTAGAAAGTACAGGTATTTGAGTTCAACATGTAAGAAGTAGAAAGTACAGGTATTTGTGTTCAACATGTAAGAAGTAGAAAGTACAGGTATTTGAGTTCAACATGTAAGAAGTAGAAAGTACAGGTATTTGAGTTCAACATGTGAGAAGTAGAAAGTACAGGTATTTGAGTTCAACATGAGAGAAGTAGAATGTACAGGTATTTGGGTTCAACATGAGAGAAGTAGAAAGTACAGGTATTTGAGTTCAACATGTAAGAAGTAGAAAGTACAGGTATTTGGGTTCAACATGAGAGAAGTAGAAAGTACAGGTATTTGGGTTCAACATGAGAGAAGTAGAAAGTACAGGTATTTGGGTTCAACATGTGAGAAGTAGAAAGTACAGGTATTTGTGTAAAGTAATGATACCAGAAACATGTACTTAAGTACAGTAACGAAGTATTTCTACTTCAACATTTGAACGCACCGTGACTGAGGCAGGCCTTTCTTCCCGAGGTCCATCCTCACTCGCTCTCCGACGTGTCGATAGATCTCGATCAGGCAGTTCATCGCTCCGTCGCGCACCTGCAGGACCACGGAAACATGTAACCATGGAAACACACAGGAACAGATTCCTACAAATCAATAACTGGGATGTTCTCTGGGATTAAAGCACAGGAAATGTCTCACACATTTAGGAGCAAAACGTGTCAAATATCCAAGAAATAATCGGGATATTCTCTGAAAATTAAGTTTATAGATCGATTAAATATGGGAGAAAAAAATAAATAATTAATTCTCTGAGATTTGATTAAAAACTGTTAAAAAAAAGTGTTCAATTTATTCGAAATGTCCCACAAATTTACAAATAAAAAGGGACCTCCAAGAAAATATGAAGTTTTGAGATATAGCAGAAAAACTCTGCGTGTGAGAGAATGAGAGATGTGTGTGTGTGTGTGTGTGTGTGTATGTGCATGTGTGTGAGTGTGTGTGTGTGCGTGTGTGTGTGCGTGTGTGTCTGTGTGTGCGCGTGTGTGCGCATGCATGTGTGTGTCTGTGCGCATGCATGTGTGTGTCTGTGCGCGTGTGTGTGTGCGCGTGTGTGTGTGTGTGTGTGTGCCGTCTGTGTGTGCGCGTGTGTGTGTGTGCCTGTGTGTGTGCGCCTGTGTGTGTGTGCCTGTGTGTGTGTGTGCGTGTGTGTGTGTGTGTGCGTGTGTGTGTGTGCGTGTGTGTGTGTGCCTGTGTGTGTGTGTGTGTGTGCGTACCTGGCTGGTGGGGTCTCCCAGCAGGTTGCAGATGTGAGGGACGATCTTACTCAGCGTCAGACTCTGGGATCCAAACCTGAACAAAAGGAAGATTTCTGCTAAAAGTCTTCAGATCGTGAGACGTCTCTGCACCAACCGAATCACACGGTCTGTCATTGCACTGATATACGAGGGCAGTCGGTCGGGCAGTCAGTCGCCCAGTCGGTCGGGCAGTCGGTCGGGCAGTCGGTCGGGCAGTCGGTCGCGCAGCCGGTCGCGCAGCCGGTCGCGCAGTCGGTCGCGCAGTCGGTCGCGCAGTCGGTCGGGCAGTCGGTCGCGCAGTCGGTCGCGCAGTCGGTCGCGCAGCCGGTCGGGCAGTCGGTCGGGCAGTCGGTCGCGCAGTCGGTCGGGCAGTCGGTCGCGCAGTCGGTCGGGCAGTCGGTCGGGCAGTCGGTCGGGCAGTCGGTCGGGCAGTCGGTCGGCAGTCGGTCGCGCAGTCGGTCGGGCAGTGGTTCCCAACCGGTGTCCAAGTGTTCCGCAAAAAAACGTATTTTTATGTTCCAATTTTTTTTCTCACTTAATAAACTTCACTTCATATAAACCTTATTTTATTACACGTACAATGGAGTTCATAAGCTAATAAACATATACTGCTCAGATTTAGAGATATGAAACTGCTTAAACTCCCATGATTTACGTCCCGAGCAGCTTTTTATCCTGGCGCCTAATCATTACAAGATGGATCGCTACGTAGTGACCGTAAACGAAGAAGCCTCAACGACACGGGCAGCGAGGACGGAACATGATGGAACGCAGCGCAGGCGAAAGCTACCTCCGGTATGGTTTCTCCTGGACTGCGGCGCTGACTGCCCGACGCCAGAAAGCCTGATCTGCAGAGGAAAATTATCCAACGAAGGAATGGTGCCAAGTAAACTAGCAAGACACCTTAGCATCCTTCTTATAATGCCAAGGACACTGAGTATTTCCAGAGACTGAAATCACAGCATGAGAAGCAGAGTGAACGTATGCTTCCGTCTCGACGTGTCTCTGGCTCAAGAGGCCGGCTATTTGGTCGCTGAGTTAATCGCCAAGGCAACACAGCCCACACTATCGCGGAGAACCTCGTTCTACCGGCATGTAAGGAAGTGGTGATAGGTGCTACTAAAGAAATCGATAAAGGTCAAAGGTGACGCCAAACCTCCAGCATTACGCCTCGCAGCCGCCGCTTGGCCAAGAGCATCATGGGAAATCTTTTGAACGTGAGGTACGCTGACGGAGAATCCATTCAGGAGAACTTCTTGTTTTGCAAAGAGTTACACACGCATGCAACCGGAGAGGAAAGGTGCAGGACCACGCTGACAGCACAGGGTCTGACTGGGGGCGTGCCGCAGCATCAGCACGACGGGCTGCCTCAATGACGGGCGGGCGAACGTACATGAAGTGAGACGGGTCGATCCCGTGTCCAGATGACCCACCGCATGTTTCACGAGAAGCCCAAAGCGATGCCACAGACCGCTCTGCACTTTAGAAGCTGTGGAAATAGTGACTTCATCAAGTCCCGTCCGCTGAGGTCGCGGCTGTTCTGTTGTGCAATGGGATGGGGCTGAGCAGCACCATGGCCACGGAGGTCCGCTGGCTGTCGCGGGCGAGGTGCTGTCCCGTGTCTCCGAGACGAACTTGTTGCATGTGCAGATGAGCACGACTACAGAGAACACCTGGATGATGAATCGTGGTGGGCGGAGCTTGCATGTCTGGCAGATATCTGTAGCCGCCTCGATGACCTCGATGACCTCAATGACCTCAATGACCTCGATGACCTCGATGACCTCAATGACCTCGATGACCTCGATGACCTCAATGACCTCGATGACCTCAATGACCTCGATGACCTCGATGACCTCAATGACCTCGATGACCTCGATGACCTCAATGACCTCAACATCAGAATGCAAGGGAAGAAGGAGAATATCCCGACCGCGACAGACACACTCAATGGTTTCCGATCCAAGTTGAGACTGTGGTAAAATAAAGTCGGCAAGAAAAACATTGAAATGTTTCCGCTGACATCCAGTGACCCGGCGCACAAGACCGCACGTTCCTACAAGCTGTAGCTGCTCACCTGAGGGTGCTGGGGGCGAGGTCTGCGTCATATTCCCTCCCATGAAGGAAGACTCCGATTGGCTCCGGGATCAGCCACAAGTTCAAACAGCAGAGCTCGGGATGAACTCGCAGAGCGATGGACCGCTCCCTGAAGCTGAAGCTCGGGGAGCTACGTCTGGATGTGCTTCGGCTGCTTGAGGGCCACGAGTATCCGTCCCTCTCAGAGTGCCGTCAAGGCGCTTTGTGCAGCTGGCGTTCTCCTCACTCGCTTCTGTCAAAAACAAGCCCCGCCCCCGGCTGCCAGCGGGGCAGGCCCTCCGCGCTGCGCTGTCCACTATCCCCCCCCCTCGCATCGAGAGACGCTGCTCACACCAGCAGGCACGAGTGTCGCCACGTGTCTGAGCAATGTTTGTGTTGGATGTTAGTTTGTGTGCCTTTCTTGTATGATGTCAATCAGCATTATCTGGAGAGCCAAATGCAGAATGTTCATATCTGGGATGTGGTCGATGAGTCACGCGACCAGTCAGGTCAGAGGGCATTATTTCACACATGTTGACTTGTATCCGTAAGTCATTGCTAGGTAAGCTGCCCTTATGTATCTCCAGACTTCTGTCCTTTTATACGTGCTTTTTTTAATACCGGACGAGCAGCCAATGGGATGCCTTTAAATGTCCCTTTGATGCAGTCAGAGCTCGGTGAAGCTGCATTCTCCCACTATGCTCCTTTCTATGGAATACGCTGCGAGTAGAACTTTGTCTCGAGGCACTTCCTGCTGGACATGCTTTGAAAGGTCTGCTACGATTAGCCCTTCATGAAGCATGTAGCGGCTACCTGATGTATGCTGATGGGAGTATGCTTCTTGCCACGGCACACATGGCCTTCCGGATTTATATTTGAATTGTATGTTTCTTTGTTTAATGCCCTTGTTTTATGTTGAAACTTGTTGTGTCAGGACTCCCTGGAAGAAGAGATCTTGTATCTCAACGGGACGTTCCTGGATAAATAAAGGATACATAAACGCTCCAACTCTATTGAGTTATTATTCAATCTAAGATCATAGGCCTGCCTCTTTTCAAATCCAAATGTAAAATAAGAAGTGTAATGATATGTACTCGTGTCTTTACCCAGGCGGGCAGTTCTATCTTCAGCCAGAGCAGAAGAGCCCGTTTATAATATTGAGTGCATCATAGAAATGGTGCTGACACTTTCAGTCTGGTTCTTGTCATCATGTGTGATGACAAGGCTCTGAAGCGGCGGGGAGCCTTGGTAAAGAGGCGGTTGGGAACCACTGGTCGATGGTACGGGACTTGAGGCATTAGCAGCTGTTTGCTTACACGGTGAGGGTGGAGACGAGGCAGAGGCAGAGGCCCTCTCTGGTGCGGTTGTTCTTGTGTTTGAAGCCTCCCATCATGCGCTCCCACACAAACTGAGAACACACAGGTTAGAGTCAGTGTTAGGGAAACATCGCCGGCTCGAGCTTCAGCTCTGATCCACGTGTCTGTGACCCTCTCCAGAGGGAGGGAGTCATCACATACAGGATCCACGTGTCTGTGATCCTCTCTGAAGGGAGGGAGTCATCACATACAGGATCCACGTGTCTGTGATCCTCTCTGAAGGGAAGGAGGCATCACATACAGAGGCTAGTTCCTGAGCAGTGTCCTTCACATGGAAGGAGTCATCACATACAGAGGCTAGTTCCTGAGCAGTATCCTTCACATGGAAGGAGTCATCACATACAGAGGCTAGTTCCTGAGCAGTGTCCTTCACATGGAAGGAGTCATCACATACAGAGACTAGTCTCTTCACAGTGTCCTTCACATGGAAGGAGTCATCACATACAGAGACTAGTTCCTGAGCAGTGTCCTTCACATGCTGATATCAAGAGAGGGAGTCACACAGTCACAAGATGGAGGAACAGAAAGCAGTATTCAATGTTTACTTCAGATTAGCTCCACGTCAGAAATGAGCATGCTTGATGTCTCTCTCCATAGAGGCTGAGTCATCATGTTCATCACATAGCTATCATCTGCCTCAAACAGTCCTGATGCTCTTCAGCATCTCACATCCTGTCATGTTCACAGCTACAGTTGGTACCCTTGTTAGCATGCTACTCTCACGTTGGAGGAGGACACTCGGTGTCTTCCCACAGTCAGTGTAAAAGCTTCCGTGTGTGTGCAGCAGGTAGATCTCTCTCTCACCTGAGGGTTGGCAGCCTGGTCCATGATCTTCAGCAGCAGCGCCTGGTCCTGCTCCCTCACCTGATCTTTAGCGTCTCCTAAGCGGTCCATGAGGCTCGGCAGGACTGCAGACAAATACACAGATTAAGACAATTAAGAATCTCATGTGTGCAAAAGTACATGTGGTGAGAGAGAGATAATGTCTCAGGTGCAGCTCACCTGTGCCGACCTGCGTCCTGAACCTCTCCTGCAGTCTGCTGACCAGCGCCGACAGGATGTCCATCCCCAGCAGAACCACCTGGCACACAAACACCAACAACAACAAGAGAAACACCAATAACAATAAGAGACATTACACAAACATGATGATAAAATGCATCCAAATCCAACATAGACAGCACAAGACGGTATATATGGTAATATACACAATTACATTCTATTTTATTTTTTGCTTCAATAATTGCATCAATTGTTTTACTTTAATTTGTGTTTGTATAAACATTTATTATATTTTCTTTATGCCACATTTTAACCTGAGCTTGTTATATTTAATATAAAACATTTTATTTTATTAGTTATATTTAATTGTACACCTAAATGCATCACCTGTCTCAAATCCAAACTGAGTATTCAGATTCTGAAAGAAGACCAATGGATTTGAATGGAGACCTGCAAAGCATCATGGTAATAATTCTAAACCAAGATAATACGTTAAAAAACTACAAAATAATCAGAATTCACAGGTTTTTTGATACAACCCCAACATATAAGCACGCGAGCTTTCATTATACGAAGTGAAAACATGTGTTATCTTACACCACGAGTGAAGGTGGTGTTGACATTCACTAAGAAGCTTCGAATCACCGCAGCGTCATCTGTCCTTGTCCTGGGGTGGGACGGGAGGCTCGATGAACGCATCGTGAGAGCCTCCCTGCTTACACCGTATCAACACTCTCGCACCACCCGGGCCTCGCGCTCGGGCTGTGGTGCAATTTTTGGAACATCTCTAAATCATTTTAGAGACACGAAGATGGTTAAACGCGATGGCGCCCTCTGCAGGATGTGAGCGGCATTACATCAGCGGGCTGTGGACGACCACGCGGTTTCAAACAGAGGGACAACTTAATAATAATACATTTATTTCGGGGGGCGCCTTTCAAAACACCCAAGGACACCTTACAGGGTTACAGATTTACAATTATACTTTACAAATGAAGTATTAGTAAGTATATATATATAAGTACTTGCGTTCATAATTAGGAGAGAAGTCGATATAGAAAAACGTGTTAATTGCTGTCAACAATCCACTCTCTTACATGTACAAAGGGCAAGGGGTTTAGGTATTTATGGATTTGTCAGACCTGACAAAAACCAACAGACAAAAACATTCCAAATGTAATGTCCAACCCAGCCAGAAGAATAACACAATGCAAAACACACAACCCCTCCCCCCGACCCCCCACCACCACTCACCAACCCATCCTAGCACACCCCCCACACCCCCCCCGCCCCCCACATAAGGGGGGCGGAGGCACCTCCCATCTTACCAAAATCAAATAACTAAAATCGTTCCTTAAATAAACATTTATATTATACTAATTAATTTATATTATAAAAATTTATCATCACGTAGTAACATACAAAACACCAACAAAAACCACCCAAACAATAAACACTCGCCATATTTATATTTTATTTTATTTATATAATCACATTTTATTTATACAATAACCCCTATTCAGATACTTATTATAATTCAGCAAAATTTAAACAAACAAAATAAAATAAACCATAAAATATAAACTTTACCCCTTTAACCAAATAAAAAAAATTCATATATATATTATAAACCCACGTTCATTATAAGACAAAAACAAAACACAAAAATTACAAACAAAAACAAATAACAAAAAAAAACAAAAAAAAAAACAAACAACAAACCACCAAAACCACAAAAAACCACACAAAAACAAAAAAAACCACAAAAAAAAAAACCAAACCAAAAAAACAAACCACCAAACAAATAATATAATATGTATTCCAATCCGACGCCGGCCCTCGGCGAACCCTTAAATAAAATCTTACTCTTCAAAATACTATTCATTTCCATTATTAAGACTTCTACTGGTAAAACACTATTAGAGGGGAAAAGGAATCTGAAAAAATCATTTTATCCCTCTTCTCACACAGTCGACCGGCTTCTCTGCTAGGTAAATTCAGTCCCCCCATTACCAGACCATGCATGAATAATGTCGCTCTGAGTGTAGCGATAGATCACAGACATTTACAACGTCCTTAAGAAAAAGGAGAATCCAACGGCTTGGGACCCCGCCAAATCAAACTGCATCGAACAAGAAGCTCTCTCTCTCCTTCCTCTTATCTCATCTCTATCATCATCTCCACATGTCTCGTCATCCTCCTCGCTCTCGCACTGCGTCCTCAACCACCATCTCTCATCACCAACACATCAGCCCAAACAGCTACCCACTATCACTCTCTCTCTCTCTCTAATTAGTATATCAGCCCACTTCTCTCTCTCTCCTCTCTTCTCTCATCTCTCTCTCTCCCCTGTCTCTCCGATCTTTTGCACATCTCCCCGACCGGACTCTTCACGGCTTCCCATGAAATCATCGGCACTCTCACTCTCTCTCTCACACATGGAAAGGACTCTCTCGTCTCCCGTTCCCCAGTCTCTCTCATGCATGATTCATTTCTTCCTCTAGACCTTGGATAAAACTCCCCCTCCAGATGCACGAATCATTCCAACCGTACTCCCCACACCTAGGAGTACGTCTCTCTCCAACCCGCAATATCCCATACCCCCAACAAAATCCCCCACTTCCAGTCCAAAGGTATTACAATTAAGTATCCCCCTCCATCCAAATGTTCGTTTACCGATCGCGTCCCCGGCGCTTATCAGCACAACTCTCTAGGCAAGTCCCCATCACACCACGCCCTAGCTCCTCTCTCCCTCACTCTAAATCTCACTCCACGAATCAAGTCACCCACTCAGACAGGTATATCAGAATCCTCTCTCCAACCATCCAACAGCATCTTCTCTCTCTCTCACTCCTCTCTCGCTCACTCTCTCTCCTCTCTCTCTCACTCTCCCTCTCCTCCACTCTCACTCTCTATCCTCTCTCACTCTTCTCCAATCTCCTCAACTCTCTCTCTCATCTCTCCCATCACATACTCTCTCTATCTCTCATCATCACTCTCTCATCACTCCACTTCTCTATCTCTCCCGCTCTATGGTCAGAACCTCCACAAATAGCGTATCACAATCAACCTCATTCCCTTCTCTCTCTCTCACACTACATCTCTCATCCTCACCATATAACAATTTATTGTAAGGAGAGCGAGATCCAAATATTCATGAACACAAACTCGTCTCATCCCTATTGTCATCTTCCCTTTCCAGAATCCAGAACTCTCCAACATACTCAGTGACCTCTCAAAGATCAAATCCTTATCACTAAAAAAACCCCTCAGAATCCCATTCTCTTCTCATCATCAAAGCCCCCCCTCTACTCTCCTAATAATTCAACCTCTCTGTCTCCCAAACTTCTGGTCATCCCTACCTCAAATTTTAATTGCCTTCTTTCTATCTCCCCTCTCTCCGATCAAAACAAAGGTTCCATGATTCAACAGGTATATTACATATTCCATCTCAACATTCCAGAAGTATCTTTACCGTCCCCTTCACATCATCCATCTCCGCTCGTTGACCAACATCTATTTCTCACACCCCCTCGAACACAAGATAACCTCCACTGCCTCCTCTCCTGCAATCTCTCAAAACAACTGTCTCATCTCTCTCTCACAACTCGAACTCTCACTCTCTCCCACACTCTCTCTCTCTCTCACACTCTCTCTCTCTTCTCTCTCTCTCACTCTCCACACACACACACACAAGTTTTACTACCACACTGAAACAGGCTATGGTCGCGGGGTAAATTAAGCGCTGACACCGCGCCTGGAGCCTCGCCCCATTACACCCACAGAGTGTGTGTGTGAGTGTGGTGTGGGTGTGTGCTTAATATATTTACTGCAAATGCATTAGATTTCTCCACAAGGCACTATTTTATTGATATACATGCTTGCTATGGCTGCGACTTCTTATGTTTTTCATATTTGATCAACCGTTTACTCACATACAGTTGGTACTTTATCATTTCACCAAGATAAGTGAAGTAGGAAGTGATTTAATTTGGATCACAATGCGACTAATGGCAGTTAAAGTGATTGCAGGCACGCAGCACGTCCTGCAGCCTGCTGACAGACGAGCAGAATATATATCATATATATAATATAGATACAGGCTCCTGCAGAATACATATATGATTTACAGCAGATATAAGGTTATTCACCACAGCATAAAGACTCCCGAGGACACTATTGTCCCCGAGGACACTTTGTCACCCCGACACCTGCAGCGCTTTAACCCTTTACAATATCCGTCCTGCACAACATCCCCATGATCCATGATGAACCTTTAGAGGCAGGCTTGTGTGCGAGTTGATGTCTTATAACTCAAAGGAAGTGAGGTTTAGCGGCATGAACTGGATGTCCTACATTCGGAAAGTCGACCTGAACGCCTCTCACAGTTATTATGAGTTATGTCTCACAGATACTGCTGAATTGGTAATAAGCATTAGTGACAGGTTCATCAGCCAATCAGACGTGATGATTACTTCATATGATCAATGTTAGGGACACGTCTCGTGCTATGCCCTATTATAACTCCTCATCTAGCTGACTGTTGGACTGATCTTTCACTGAACGTGGCCCTCGTGGACACCCGTCTGGACCCCTGCTCTACGTGGACCCGGTCCTGGACCCTGCCACTATCGTGGCCCGCGTGGACCCGTCATTTGCTGGCGCGGGCGCGAGCACGCGACGTGGCGCGGGACACAGCGGACCCACCCATGCCAGTACGGGCCCTCGGGACCCCGTGCCCTGCGCGACGTGGCCCTGCCCCGCGGACCCCTGCTCTACGTGGCCCTCGTGGACGTACTGGACCCCTGCTCTACGTGGCCCTCGTGGACTACGTCTGACCCTGCTCTAAGACGTGGCCCTCGTGGACACCGTCTGGACCCCTGCTCTTTCTGGAAACGTGGCCCGCGTGGACCCCGTCATTGGACCCTGCTCTACGTGGCCTCGTGGACACAGTCTGGACGCTCTACGTGGCCCTCCGTGGACCCCGTCTGGACCCCTGCTCTACGTGGCCCTCGTGCACACAGTCATGGGACCCTGCTCTACTGAACGTGGCCCTCGTGGACCCCGTCTTCTGGGACCCCTGCTCTACGTGGCCCTCGTGGACACGCCTGACCCCTGCTCCTACGTGCCACTCAGTGGACCCCGTCAGCGCGTGGAGGTGCGAGTGGCGAGCGCAGGGGAGAGGGTGGGGTGTGCTGAGGGCTGTGTGGGGTGAGCGCGGGGAGAGAGAGTGGAGCGATGATGGTGCCGTGGGCGGGGTGTAGTTGGGTGGGGTTGCTGACTTCGCGAGTGGTGAGGTGGGGAGGAGTGTGCGAGATGAGTAGTGATGAGTGGGGTGGGGTGGGGGGGTGTGGGGTGGGGGGGGGTGGGGTGGGGTGGGGTGTGGGGTGGGGTGGGGTGGGTGGGGGGGGGTGGGGTGGGGTGGGGTGTGGGGGGGGGTGGGGTGGGGGTGTGTGTGGGTGGGGTGGGGTGGGGTGGGGTGGGTGGGGTGGGGTGTGGGGTGTGGGGTGGGGTGGGGAGGGGTGGGGGGGGGTGGGGTGGGGTGGGGTGGGGTGGGGTGGGTGGGGTGGGGTGGGGTGGGGTGGGGTGGTGGGGTGGGGTGGGGTGTGGGGTGGGGTGTGTGTGTGGTGGGTGGGGTGGGGTGGGGTGGGGTGGGGTGGGGGGTGTGGTGTGGGGTGTGGGTGGTGGGGTGGGTGGGGTGGGGTGGGGTGGGGTGGGGTGGGGTGGGGGGGGGGTGTGTGTGGGGTGGGGTGGGGAGTGGGGTGGGGTGGGGTGTGTGTGTGGGGTGGGGTGGGGGGGGGTGTGGGGTGGGGTGGGGTGAGTGGGGGTGAGGGGTGGGGTGGGGTGCGGGGTGGGGAGGGGGGGGGGGGGGGGGGGGGGGGGGGGGGGGGGGGGGGGGGGTGGACGGGGGAAGAGGGAGGGGGGGGGGGTGGGGGGGGGGGGGGGGGGGGGGGGGGGGGGGGGGAGTGAGGGGGGTGATGGGGGGGGGGGGGGGTTGTGTGTGGGGGTGGGGGGGGGGGGGGGGGGGGGGGGGAGGGGGGGGGGGGGGGGGGCGGGCGGGGGGGGGGGGGGGGGGGTGGGGATGGGGGGGGGGGGTGGGAGGGGGGGGGGGCTGGGGGGGGGGTGGGGGTGGGGGGGGAAGGGGGGGGGGGGGGGGGGGGGGGGGGGCGGGGGGGGGGGGGGAGGGGGGTGGGGGGGGGGGGGGTGGGGGGGGGGGGTGGGGGGGGGGAGGGGTGGGGGAGGCGGGGGGGGGGGGGGGGGGGGTGGGGAGGGGGGTGGGGGGGGGGGGGGAGGGGGGGGGGGGTGGGGGGGGGGAAAAAAAAATAAAAAAAAAAAATAAAACAAAAACCCCTTCCCTGCTCTACGTGGCCCTCGTGGACACAGTCTGTGACCCCTGCTCTTTCCCCTGAACGTGGCCCTCGAGACCCCGTCTGGACCCTGCACTAAACGTGGCCCGCGTGGACCCCGTCTGGACACCTCTCTAAAGCACGTGGCCCCTCGTTGGACCCCGTCTGGCTC
>CM070451.1:1544000-1546083 GCA_036324595.1 Champsocephalus gunnari | reverse complement strand
CATAACCTACCTACCTACCTGCCTACCTACCTACCTACCTGCCTACCTACCTACCTACCTACCTGCCTGCCTGCCTACCTACCTACCTACCTGCCTACCTACCTACCTACCTACCTACCTGCCTGCCTACCTGCCTACCTACCTACCTACCTACCTGCCTGCCTGCCTACCTACCTACCTACCTGCCTACCTACCTACCTACCTGCCTGCCTGCCTACCTACCTACCTACCTGCCTACCTACCTACCTACCTACCTACCTGCCTGCCTACCTGCCTACCTACCTACCTACCTACCTACCTACCTACCTACCTACCTGCCTGCCTACCTACCTACCTACCTACCTACCTGCCTGCCTACCTACCTACCTACCTACCTACCTGCCTGCCTGCCTGCCTGCCTGCCTACCTACCTACCTACCTACCTGCCTACCTACCTACCTGCCTACCTACCTACCTGCCTACCTGCCTACCTACCTACCTACCTACCTACCTACCTACCTACCTACCAGGGTTTCCGCTAGGATTTTTTTCTCGCCGGTCAAATGTCCGTGCAGAATTTATTTTACCGGACAAATTTGAAACTTACCGTCATGTTTCAATAATAATAATAATAAGAGTTGTGTAGCAGAGTTTCCGTTAGCAGGTAATTACCGGCTAACGGAAACCCTGCTACCTACCTACCTACCTACCTACCTACCTACCTATTAACTATTAATGTGTGAAAAATAAATATATATATATATATATATATATATATAAATAATATAGTGGTTGTATGTACACCTCCTGGCCGCTGGGTGTCGCTGTGGCTTGAAAACAGTGACAGTTTCTCTCTGCTGCTGTCTTGCTAATCTGTGTCTGCCTCTCGTTACTGCCAAAGTTCACAGTTTGAAGGTGCAATTAATGCAGGTAAGTGTCATAAACAGGTATATTGCGTCTCAGTGGCGTTTGGTCCTTCACTGAGACTCAGAGCTGCTTTGGTTTTGAACGGAGAAGTTCGCAGAAGAAGAAGACACACAAATCCCGTGCAGGTTAGCTAGCTACGGTTAGCCAAACACAGGTGCGCCCTTTATCGGACAAGCATAAGTTATTTCACTTTAATGTGAATATTAACATAAAGTCAAGCGTGTTATTTTACTACATTTATATTGGTTGTTATTATCGTGTTTTTATATGTTCTTCGCCGATCCGAAAGTAGAGAAAAAGAGGATGAAATCTCGCGATAAGTGTCCGAAGTTGTAACTCGTAGCTGCTAGTTTTGCTGTCTCACTTCTCTCTGACGGACTTGTGACTTCTTAGTTTGACTCCTTCTTTCCTCAGTCCTTCATCATGAAAAGCTCCAAAGAGGCCGTGCAGTCTGCAGCCAAAGAGTTCCTGCAGTTTGTCAACAAAGGCGTGTCTCCATATCACGGTAAAGTCTTTCAGTTTTCCACATTTTAAAACTAACTATGGGAGAATAAGTGGGACAATACTCTACTCCTACAAGAACCAGTCAACCCCTTGTGTAGTAACATGTACTTAACGTGTAACTATATATCATGTTGTGGTCCATGTAACTGCTCAAAGCTTGAATCCTGCACAGTTTACATTATAGTTCATCTAATTCAAGTGTCAGTTATTTTTAATTAACGGAAGACTTTGAGCTTAAGATAAGATGTGCCGATGGAAGAAGACATTTCACAATGTCTCCGACCTTTGCACTTTGACCTCTGGTGTCTCACAGTGCGTGTCTGCGTGTAAGTGAAATGATAAGTACACGGGTTTATGTTAGTATGTTTTCCTTTGCTTTCACCCTTTTATAAACTGACATTTAGATGCGACAGACTACGATAGTATTAAGATGAGATAAGACGCACTTTGTTGATCCCAATTTGGGAAATGTTTGCGTTGCAGCAGCTTAAAAACACATGGAATTGTACATTAAAAATGACAAGAAATAAACAATCCAGAATGTAAACATGTCAGTAGAAATAAAATAGCAGACTGGAGGAAGTAGATTAATTAAATATCCCTGACGTATACAGAAACAAATGTATCCGCGTCAGCACTTCTAAGTACTTCTGTCTCTAGTCGTGGAGGAGTG
>CM070451.1:1526500-1531500 GCA_036324595.1 Champsocephalus gunnari | reverse complement strand
CATCATCGAGAGTGTTTGCGTTTCAGAGACGATCAGATTAAAAGTAAGAAAAACACAGAAAAGCTTTTGAAACCGTTTCAGCACCACGGACAGCAGCCAGTCTGACGCCACAGCCAGGTGCGCTCTGATTGGTTGGTGGTCAACCGCTCCAATGTCACGCCCCTCAGCCCTTCACGGCCAACTTGTACGCCAATAGACTACTTTCATTGATGGATTAATGTACACTTGATGCTAACATTAAAAACAGCTGATAACTGTAAGGAATATAGCACTCTTTTTTATCGGCGGATTAATATGCATGTGGTGCTCGAGTGATATTAGTGGCAGTAGGAAGGTGTGTGTGTGTGTGTGTGTGTGTGTGTGTGTGTGTGTGTGTGTGTGTGTGTGTGTGTAGGCGTCCACAAAAGGCAGATGATGTGTTTCTAAGATAATAAGAATGGTCCTTTATTCCTTTATGCTCCAATCGAAGGGATCGCTGTGTGATAACGTGCGACCTGGCTGTCACTCAGCTCCACACACACACACACACACACACACACACACACACACACACACACACACACACACAGGTCTGATTACAGTCTGCGGCCGGTCTGACTCACCCAGCTCAAAGACCTCCGTCAGCCCACAGAGCACACACAGACACACACACACACACGCGCACACACATGCCCACACACACACACACACGCACACACACACGCGCACCCACACACACATACACATGCATACACACACGCGCACCCACACACGCGCACCCACACACACATACGCACGCACACACGCACACACAGACACACACACACGCACACACATGCCCACACACACACACACACGCATACACACACACGCGCGCACCCACACACGCGCACCCACACACACATACGCACGCACACGCACACACGCACACATGCCCACACACACAGATGCCCACACACACACACACACATGTCCACACACGCACACATGCCCACACACACACACACACACATGCCCACACACACAGATGCCCACACACACACACACGCAGCAGCAGCATTATGGGATGACTGGATGCAGTCGGCTCTCAGTTAATGGACGCCAAAAGGCTCGGCTGGTGATCATGAGTCAGACTCCTTTTCTTAATTTAACCTCTTCCATGTTTTCAAGGAAGCGCTTGATTCGCTGACTGCAGGAAAAGCACCGACGCATGAACGGCTAACACTCGAGAGAAGTCAACGTCATGCTTTCAAAGATTCTTTAGGACTTTTTGTCTTACCCTTATTTTGGCTATTTTGACCTTTTGGGCTCAAACGCTTGGTTTAATCTTTAGAGGTGCTGTAATGGACATGTATCATGTGTTCATTACAGCACCACCACCAACACCTGGTGCTATATGTGTTCATTACAGCACCACCACCAACACCTGGTGTTATATGTGTTTATTACAGCACCACCACCAACACCTGGTGCTATATGTGTTCATTACAGCACCACCACCAACACCTGGTGCTATATGTGTTCATTACAGCACCACCACCAACACCTGGTGCTATATGTGTTCATTACAGCACCACCACCAACACCTGGTGCTATATGTGTTCATTACAGCACCACCACCAACACCTGGTGCTATATGTGTTCATTACAGCACCACCACCAACACCTGGTGCTATATGTGTTCATTACAGCACCACCACCAACACCTGGTGCTATACGTGTTCATTACAGCACCACCACCAACACCTGGTGCTATATGTGTTCATTACAGCACCACCACCAACACCTGGTGCTATACGTGTTCATTACAGCACCACCACCAACACTTGGTGCTATATGTGTTCATTACAGCACCACCACCAACACCTGGTGCTATACGTGTTCATTACAGCACCACCACCAACACCTGGTGCTATATGTGTTCATTACAGCACCACCACCAACACCTGGTGCTATACGTGTTCATTACAGCACCACCACCAACACCTGGTGCTATACGTGTTCATTACAGCACCACCACCAACACCTGGTGCTATACGTGTTCATTACAGCACCACCACCAACACCTGGTGCTATACGTGTTCATTACAGCACCACCACCAACATCATGTGTTCATCAGGTGTTTGTACTGGACCAGGTGTGTGTACTGGACGAGGTGTGTGTACTGGACCAGGTGTGTGTACTGGACCAGGTCTTTGTACTGGACCAGGTGTGTGTACTGGACCAGGTGTGTGTACTGGACCAGGTGTGTGTACTGGACCAGGTGTGTGTACTGGACCAGGTGTGTGTACTGGACCAGGTCTTTGTACTGGACCAGGTGTGTGTACTGGACCAGGTGTGTGTACTGGACCAGGTCTTTGTACTGGACCAGGTGTGTGTACTGGACCAGGTGTGTGTTCTGGACCAGGTGTGTGTACTGGACCAGGTGTGTGTACTGGACCAGGTGTCACAGAACGGAGCGGCTTCACATCTGCTGCCATTTACAGCCTCGCTACAGATTAGGACCTGTGAGAAGGTCAGCTGTAACACACACACACACACACACACACACACACACACACACACACACACACACCACACACGCATATTTCCCATCACTAAGCAACACATCGTTGTCCCATAAAAGCCTGATTTGAATGCAAGCATAAGACATGTTATCTCATGACTCTGTCCTTAGACCCTCTGTCCTCAGACCCTCTGTCCTCAGACCCTCTGTCCTTAGACCCTCTGTCCTCAGATCCTCTGTCCTTAGACCCTCTGTCCTTAGACCCTCTGTCCTTAGACCCTCTGTCCTCAGACCCTCTGTCCTCAGACCCTCTATCCTTAGACCCTCTGTCATCAGACCCTCTGTCCTCAGACCCTCTGTCCTCAGACCCACCCTCTGTCCTCAGACCCTCCCTCTGTCCTCAGACCCTCTGTCCTTAGACCCTCTGTCGTTAGACCCTCTGTCCTCAGACCCACCCTCTGTCCTCAGACCCACCCTCTGTCCTTAGACCCTCTGTCCTCAGACCCTCTGTCCTTAGACCAGGGGTGCCCAACCAGTCGATCGCGATCGACCGGTCGATCGCGGGGAGAATCCCAGTCGATCGCGAGATATGTCTAAAAATAGAACAACAATATTCTGTTTTATCGTTAATGTCCTGTAACATAATCTTCCTGTGCCAGAATAATGCACTTGAACGCATCAAAGCTTTGTGATTGGCCGGCGTGACCCCATGTGTCGGGGCGTGGCTGGTGAGCAGGGGCAGTGCACTAGTTCGCTAACGTTGTCCGTGTCAACAGGAGTGACAGTCCGCACACACACACACAAGACCGCAATCATGGCAGAAGCAAAACATATATAATGTTTCACTCCGAGTGGGAGGATGATTATGTTTGTATCTATTCCAATTCAAAGTTCATCTGTCTCTCGTCTGCAATGCGAGCGTGGCTTTATCGAAGAAGGGTAATTTAGGAGCGGCGTTTCAAAACAGTGCACAAACGCTACGAGACGGAATTCCCTCCTAATTCGGCCCTACGCTCCAAAAGGGGAGGGGCCTGAGAGGACAGCTAAAGGGGAGGGGCCTGAGAGGACAGCTAAAGGGGAGGGGCCTGAAAGGACAGCTAAAGGGGAGGGGCCTGAGAGGACAGCTAAAGGGGAGGGGCCTGAGAGGACAGCTAAAGGGGAGGGGCCTGAGAGGACAGCTAAAGGGGAGGGGCCTGAGAGGACAGCTAAAGGGGAGGGGCCTGAGAGGACAGCTAAAGGGGAGGGGCCTGAGAGGACAGCTAAAGGGGAGGGGCCTGAAAGGACAGCTAAATGCACAGCAGTCCATTTTCACCAGGCCCAACAACAAGAGCGAGGCTGCTCCAGAGCATCTCATCGTGTCAGTCACGTTCTTGAGAAACACATGAAGTCTTTCAAAGACGGCGAAGTTGTGAAAGAAGCTTTCCTGGAGGCTGCCGATGGGTAATAAAATTAACAGAAGCATTTCAACAGGTTTTTGATATAATAAAAACTCAAGTTAGATTCCGTTATTAATCAGCTGTACGTTTGAGTTTGTTTGAACTTATTCATTATAATTATTGTACAAAATGGTATCAGAATGCAAACTTAAATTGAGTATAGTCTATCATCAGTTCAGGTTCAGAAGCTAGTGCTGCTTGCATCCTATTTTAAAGGCATTTATTTTTATACTCGACTAAAATGCAACAAAAAAAGGGTTTGATTCTATTAATGTTGTCTTTTGTATTGCACGTTGGCAGCAGATTCCTGAGTAGCTTCAGATCTGTTGTACGTGTGTAGATTAGAAAGAGGTGAGATAAAGGATCTGCAGTATTTTATGAAGTGTTAATCGTACAAAGGTCAGTTTTATACAAGTAGAAGTGTGTGTGTACCTGGCAGCAGGCCGTCAGTAATGGCTACGCCTCTCTATTTGGACTGGTAGATCTCGGCAGACTGGCAACTTTAAAAGTAGCTCTCGTTTCAAAAAAGGTTGGGCACCCCTGCCTTAGACCCTCTGTCCTCAGACCCTCTGTCCTCAGACCCTCTGTCCTCAGACCCTCTGTCCTCAGACCCTCTGTCCTCAGACCCTCTGTCCTCAGACCCTCTGTCCTCAGACCCTCACATCGTACAAGGAAACACTTCCAGAGAAACCCACAGTCTAAGGGAACATGGAGAACCCTCAGGGAGAGCAGCAGAGGAGGGATCCCTCTCCAGGACGGACAGACTGCAATAGATGCCGTGTGTGAATCCAAGAGATAATACATTTCACAGCAAATAGACCGAATGTTAGGAAATGCATGTGTCTGTGATGAGAAGATGAATCCACGAGGATGTGGGAGCCATCAGGGAAGCAGCAAGACGAGACCCAAGGCAGGACCGCAGAGACAGGTTCAGCCACGACCCGAAGTCCACGACTCAATCCAGAACTCAGGATAGAGGATCCAGGACACAGGATAGAGGATCCAGGACACAGGATAGAGGATCCAGGACACAGGATAGAGGATCCAGGACACAGGATAGAGGATCCAGGATAGAGGA
>CM070451.1:1514000-1519000 GCA_036324595.1 Champsocephalus gunnari | reverse complement strand
TGGCTACATATACTGTCTGCTTGCTAGCTGTCCATTCAAACGAATACACTGGATATAAACTCCCCAAACAGGCGAAAACCTACCAGTTGCCCCACTGGCTCTGCCCCCTCCCCCCACTGTCTCTGCCCCCTCCCCCCACTGTCTCTGCCCCCTCCCCCCACTGTCTCCGCCCCCTCCCCCCATGCCTGGCTCCTCCCCCCATGCCTGGCTCCTCCCCCCACTGTCTCTGCCCCCTCCCCCCACTGTCTCTGCCCCCTCCCCCCACTGTCTCTGCCCCCTCCCCCCACTGTCTCTGCCCCCCCCCCACTGTCTCTGCCCCCTCCCCCCACTGTCTCTTCCCCCTCCCCCCACTGTCCCTGCCCCCTCCCCCATGCCTGGCTCCTCCCCCCCACTGTCTCTGCCCCCTCCCCCCACTGTCCATGCCCCCCCATGCCTGGCTCCTCCCCCCTCTGTATCTGCCCCTCCCCCACCGTCTCTGCCCCTCCCCCCACTGTATATGCCCCTCCCCCATGCCTGGCTCCTCCCCCCACTGGCTCTGCCCCCTCCCCCCACTGTCTCTGCCCCCTCCCCCATGCCTGGCTCCTCCCCCCACTGTCTCTGCCCCCTCCCCCCACTGTCTCTGCCCCCTCCCCCCACTGTCCCTGCCCCCTCCCCCCATGCCTGGCTCCTCCCCCCACTGTCTCTGCCCCTCCCCCCACTGTCTCTGCCCCTCCCCCCATGCCTGGCTCCTCCCCCCATGCCTGGCTCCTCCCCCCACTGGCTCTGCCCCCTCCCCCCACTGTCTCTACCACCTCCCCCCATGCCTGGCTCCTCCGGTTTGTATCCCAGTATGTAAAGAGGGACTGGTCATAGAGTACCGGGTGATTCCCTACCGCCACGATCATTTTCTCCTCCTTTTGTTGACATATGGGAAATAACTGCGGTCTGGCTCTCCCAACATACACCCGGTTTGATTGCCTACTGCTTGTACTGTCAGATTTACATACGAGGGATTTGATTGGCTGACGCCTCCGTCGAGGCGGCAAAAGTAGAACATTGCTCTACTTTTGCAGCGAGCACCGTCGAGAGAAGCTACGCTTTGCTCCCACAATGCAGTTCGGCGAATCGTGACGTCACCCGTTCAAAGTGAATGGGCGGAAGCGTTGAAGCGGCAACGCACGCCGCCGTGTGTAGGGGCCGTGAGGGGTCAGAGCAATCCTGAGACACTCACGCAGCTTCTCATTGGCCATGGAGCAGCGTGCCCTCGTATGAGACTCACAGGTAGATCCACACATCGTCAAGGCCACCTTCCTCATTGTGGGCCACTTGACTCCGTTAAAGGATGCGAGCAGTCCCCGTACTTCCCTTCTCCGTTGCTCTGAGCCCGCGGGACACCGGCAGAAGGCGAGCCGTGGTTTGAGTCGTCGTGTCGCTTTACGTTCTTTCATCACGGATATGCTTTCGCTGCACGATAAACACACCGGTGTATTACTTGTTGCGGCTGGCAAAGTAAATACATGTCCATTCATTCTGGAATTGGAGATTTTCCGAATCAACTTTACGTTTCTTGGGCTCGGAGAGACGTCTTGAAGCTGCTGTTAACTAAGCACTTCCGATGTGTTGCTCTGTTGGAGGAGCCCGTGACTTCAGATGCTGAGCGATAACGCCTTGAGTCTTTGCTCCGCAGGGGGTCCAGGCTCCCGGGCCCCGTGCAGCCGAGGGTCCAGGAGGACCTCGCCGACCCCGAGATGATGCAGCAGTACGTGGACTACATGATCCTGGACCGCCCCCGATCCTCCGTGCACATGCAGAGGCCCCCGCCGGACCCCTACACCTTCCAGAAGGTGGGGAGCTCCTCTGATCCTCTGCTGCAGGGGGTCGACCTCATCTGATGAGGCGCCGCAAGAGCTTCCAAAGAATATGATATACAATAATAATATGTGTGTGTGTGTGTCTGTCTGTGTGTGTGTGCCCGTGTGTGTGTCTGTGTGTGTGTGTCTGTGTGTGTGTGCGTCTGTGTGTGTGTGTGTGTGTCCGTGCGTTTGTGGCCGTGTGTGTGTGTGTGTGTGTCTGTGTGTGTGTGTGCCCGTGTGTGTGTCTGTGTGTGTGTGTCTGTGTGCGTCTGTGTGTGTGTGTGTGTGCCCGTGTGTGTGTGTGCCCGTGTGTGTGTGTCTGTGTGTGTGTGCGTCTGTGTGTGTGTGTGTGTGTGTGTGCCCGTGTGTGTGTCTGTGTGTGTGTTTGTGCGTCTGTGTGTGCGTCTGTGTGTGCGCCCGTGTGTGTGCGCGTGTGTGTGTCCGTGCGTTTGTGGCCGTGTGTGTGTGCGCGTGTGTGTGCGCGTGTGTGTGCGCGTGTGTGTGTCCGTGCGTTTGTGGCCGTGTGTGTGTGTGTCTGTGTGTGCATGCATGTGTGCCTGTGTGTGTGTGTCTGTGCGCCTGTGTGTGCCCGTGCGTGTGTGTGTGTGTCCATGCGTGCGTGTCCGTACGTGTGTGTCTGTGTGTGTCCGTGTGTGTGCCCGTGTGTGTGTGTCTGCGTGTGTGTGTGTGTGCCCGTGTGTGTGTGTGTCTGTGTGTGTGTCTGTGTGTATGTGCCCGTGTGTGTGTCTGTGCGTGTGTGCCCGTGTGTGTGTGTCTGTGTGTGTGCCCGTGTGTGTGTGTCTGCGTGTGTGCCCGTGTGTGTGCCCGTGTGTGTGTCTGTGTGTGTGTGTGTGTGTGTGTTGCAGCAGCAGCAGTACGGCTACCAGGAGGAAGACGAGCGCTCCCTGAACTCTCTGGATGAAGATCGGCTCGTCGCCTCCTCCTCCTCTCGCTCCAGAACCTCTCTGGACTCAGACGGGCAGCTCCTCCAAAACCTCCTCTCCTTTTACCTCACCTCCCCTTCCTCTTCCTCCTCCTCCTCTTCCTCCTCCTCCCCCTCCTCCCCTGTGCAGCCCCTCTCCCGCCACGGAGGAGCTGCAGGACTCCCCTCGTCTCTCTCCTCCTCGTCCTTCTTCCCGGAGCTGGACTTCCCGCTGGATTACGGCGAGGACTACATTTCCCAGGTGTCCCAGCTCAGCACGAAGCAGCAGAAGAACCAGGGGAAGGAGGAAGAGAAGAAGAAGCAGCAGCAGGAGGGAGAGAAGAAGAAGCAGGAGGAGTACGACGCCCTGTCAGGACTGGACGGTGAGAGAGGAGACGACAAATAAGTGAATGCCAGAAATCACATTCTGGAGATACGAGAGCATCGGCTTCTTCACAACTTAGACTTACTTTATCCCTCTACTCCGTTCACGTGCAGCTAACTAGTGTACCTGCATGTGTTAACGTATTATTATATAAAGAAGACTTGACCCCCAGACTCAGGTTATACATTTAATATGTAGTTGAATACGTTTTCACATCTTTAACCTTCAGTAAATAAATGACAAGTCCCGCAAAAGTGCATCGAAACATGAACCTGAAATATATTATTGTCAACGAGAAATTGACTGAGTGAGGGTTCGACTACGCTGCTTTCCAAATGTTCTTCCAAATGAATACATCGATTGTCACCGCGTGTCTCCGCGTGTCACCGCGTGTCTCCGCGTGTCACCGCGTGTCTCCGCGTGTCTCCGCGTGTCACCGCGTGTCTCCGCGTGTCACCGCGTGTCTCCGCGTGTCTCCGCGTGTCACCGCGTGTCTCCGCGTGTCTCCGCGTGTCACCGCGTGTCTCCGCGTGTCACCGCGTGTCTCCGCGTGTCTCCGCGTGTCACCGTGTGTCACCGCGTGTCTCCGTGTGTTTCAGGGCGCTCTCTGCAGAGGCTGGCGCTTCTGCTGGATCGTTACGGGCTGGATGTGAAGGACCTGTCCCCCGGTCAGAGGGAGGACCTGTCCCCCGGTCAGAGGGAGGACCTGTCCCCCGGTCAGAGGGAGGACCTGCCGGCCGCTCTGAAGCAGCTGCAGCTGAAGAGCTCCTCCCGCAGCACGCTCACCAAAGGTCTCTCTCTCTGTTCATCAGTTACGACCTACAGCCAGAAGGATTCATGATATCATGTTAGAGAAATCTCACTGTCCCCGGCTCGAGCTTCGATATCAGGAAGTTCTGACATTTCTAAAAAAGTATCACTTTCTCAAACATTTAAAAATCTGACTTTCTGAATACTTAATTATTAATCCTCTCCAGAAGGGAAGGAGGCATCACATACAGAGGCTAGTTCCTGAGCAGTGTCCTTCACATGCTGATATCAAGAGAGGGAGTCACTCAGTCTCAAGATGGAGGAACAGAAAGCAGTATTCAATGTTTACTTCAGATTAGCTCCACGTCAGAAATGAGCATGCTTGATGTCTCTCTCCATAGAGGCTGAGTCATCATGCTAATCACATAGCTATCATCTGCCTCAAACAGTCCTGATGCTCTTCTGCTTCTCAAAGTGTGGTCCGCGGACCACTGGTGGCCCGTGAGCGCCCCTGGTGGCCCGTGAGTATATTGGTAACATTTCAAATTTTAAATAAATAAAAGTTTTCCGCACTCTCGCGGGAATATCTCCGCAATGGAGCGAGCTTAAGTTTCACTTTCGATTGCATGATAAAGCCCAGCGCAACACCTTCGTCACACATGTTGCCACTTGTTTGTACCATTTTCAGGCGATTTATAATCTGTTCTAGAAAAACCATGTGTTTTTTTATATTTGTGGAGTTAGGTGGTCCGCGAGTGTTTTTTTATTGGTTAAGTCCTTGGTGTGAAAAAGTTTGAGAACCACTGCTCTGGGTCATCTCACATCCTGTCATGTTCACAGCTACAGTTGGGATACCTTCGTTAGCATGTGGACTCTGAGGTGCATTAAATACCTGCATGCTGTTGCATTTTAAACTCTACTGAGCCTGATTTCATCCAGTTGAGTTCGACACACACATCATTGGTCTGGCTTTGTTGATGATTATATTGTGTCTTTCCTTCCTTCGAACGATGCTGCGGCAGGGAAGAAGGTGAGCATGAAAGGAAGCAATACATCTATAAGAAGAACAATATGGAAGTATGGAATAGCTTTGTTAAAAACCTGCTGTGGC
>CM070451.1:1449000-1506500 GCA_036324595.1 Champsocephalus gunnari | reverse complement strand
ATGAATAAAAAGTACATGGATAAAAGTTACAGTGCAGTCTAAAATATGAATAAAAAGTACATGGATAAAAGTTACAGTGCAGTTTAAAATATGAATAAAAAGTACATGGATAAAAGTTACAGTGCAGTCTAAAATATAAATAAAAAGTACATGGATAAAAGTTACAGTGCAGTTTAAAATATAAATAAAAAGTACATGGATAAAAGTTACAGTGCAGTTTAAAATATGAATAAAAAATACATGGATAAAAGTTACAGTGCAGTTTAAGATATGAATAAAAAGTACATGGATAAAAGTTACAGTGCAGTTTAAAATATGAATAAAAAGTACATGGATAAAAGTTACAGTGCAGTCTAAAATATGAATAAAAAGTACATGGATAAAAGTTACAGTGCAGTCTAAAATATAAATAAAAAGTACATGGATAAAAGTTACAGTGCAGTTTAAAATATGAATAAAAAGTACATGGATAAAAGTTACAGTGCAGTCTAAAATATAAATAAAAAGTACATGGATAAAAGTTACAGTGCAGTCTAAAATATGAATAAAAAGTACATGGATAAAAGTTACAGTGCAGTTTAAAATATGAATAAAAAGTACATGGATAAAAGTTACAGTGCAGTTTAAGATATGAATAAAAAGTACATGGATAAAAGTTACAGTGCAGTCTAAAATATAAATAAAAAGTACATGGATAAAAGTTACAGTGCAGTCTAAAATATAAATAAAAAGTACATGGATAAAAGTTACAGTGCAGTCTAAAATATGAATAAAAAGTACATGGATAAAAGTTACAGTGCAGTCTAAAATATAAATAAAAAGTACATGGATAAAAGTTACAGTGCAGTCTAAAATATGAATAAAAAGTACATGGATAAAAGTTACAGTGCAGTCTAAAATATAAATAAAAAGTACATGGATAAAAGTTACAGTGCAGTCTAAAATATAAATAAAAAGTACATGGATAAAAGTTACAGTGCAGTCTAAAATATGAATAAAAAGTACATGGATAAAAGTTACAGTGCAGTCTAAAATATGAATAAAAAGTACATGGATAAAAGTTACAGTGCAGTCTAAAATATAAATAAAAAGTACATGGATAAAAGTTACAGTGCAGTCTAAAATATAAATAAAAAGTACATGGATAAAAGTTACAGTGCAGTCTAAAATATGAATAAAAAGTACATGGATAAAAGTTACAGTGCAGTCTAAAATATGAATAAAAAGTACATGGATAAAAGTTACAGTGCAGTCTAAAATATAAATAAAAAGTACATGGATAAAAGTTACAGTGCAGTCTAAAATATGAATAAAAAGTACATGGATAAAAGTTACAGTGCAGTCTAAAATATGAATAAAAAGTACATGGATAAAAGTTACAGTGCAGTTTAAGATATGAATAAAAAGTACATGGATAAAAGTTACAGTGCAGTTTAAGATATGAATAAAAAGTACATGGATAAAAGTTACAGTGCAGTCTAAAATATGAATAAAAAGTACATGGATAAAAGTTACAGTGCAGTCTAAAATATGAATAAAAAGTACATGGATAAAAGTTACAGTGCAGTTTAAGATATGAATAAAAAGTACATGGATAAAAGTTACAGTGCAGTCTAAAATATGAATAAAAAGTACATGGATAAAAGTTACAGTGCAGTCTAAAATATGAATAAAAAGTACATGGATAAAAGTTACAGTGCAGTTTAAGATATGAATAAAAAGTACATGGATAAAAGTTACAGTGCAGTCTAAAATATGAATAAAAAGTACATGGATAAAAGTTACAGTGCAGTTTAAGATATGAATAAAAAGTACATGGATAAAAGTTACAGTGCAGTCTAAAATATAAATAAAAAGTACATGGATAAAAGTTACAGTGCAGTCTAAAATATGAATAAAAAGTACATGGATAAAAGTTACAGTGCAGTCTAAAATATGAATAAAAAGTACATGGATAAAAGTTACAGTGCAGTCTAAAATATAAATAAAAAGTACATGGATAAAAGTTACAGTGCAGTTTAAGATATGAATAAAAAGTACATGGATAAAAGTTACAGTGCAGTTTAAGATATGAATAAAAAGTACATGGATAAAAGTTACAGTGCAGTCTAAAATATAAATAAAAAGTACATGGATAAAAGTTACAGTGCAGTTTAAAATATGAATAAAAAGTACATGGATAAAAGTTACAGTGCAGTTTAAGATATAAATAAAAAGTACATGGATAAAAGTTACAGTGCAGTCTAAAATATGAATAAAAAGTACATGGATAAAAGTTACAGTGCAGTCTAAAATATAAATAAAAAGTACATGGATAAAAGTTACAGTGCAGTTTAAAATATAAATAAAAAGTACATGGATAAAAGTTACAGTGCAGTCTAAAATATAAATAAAAAGTACATGGATAAAAGTTACAGTGCAGTCTAAAATATGAATAAAAAGTACATGGATAAAAGTTACAGTGCAGTCTAAAATATAAATAAAAAGTACATGGATAAAAGTTACAGTGCAGTTTAAGATATGAATAAAAAGTACATGGATAAAAGTTACAGTGCAGTTTAAAATATGAATAAAAAGTACATGGATAAAAGTTACAGTGCAGTTTAAAATATGAATAAAAAGTACATGGATAAAAGTTACAGTGCAGTCTAAAATATAAATAAAAAGTACATGGATAAAAGTTACAGTGCAGTTTAAGATATGAATACAAAGTACATGGATAAAAGTTACAGTGCAGTCTAAAATATGAATAAAAAGTACATGGATAAAAGTTACAGTGCAGTCTAAAATATAAATAAAAAGTACATGGATAAAAGTTACAGTGCAGTTTAAGATATAAATAAAAAGTACATGGATAAAAGTTACAGTGCAGTCTAAAATATGAATAAAAAGTACATGGATAAAAGTTACAGTGCAGTCTAAAATATAAATAAAAAGTACATGGATAAAAGTTACAGTGCAGTCTAAAATATGAATAGTTCAAATAAAAGCAGCGACAAAAATAAAAGTCTCCAGCCTGGATTTAAAAGTACTTCTTATCTTCTCGTCTTCTCGTATTTCGAAAATGTATTTTCAAAAGTCATCGTACGTCTTAAAAAAACGTCACGGAAGTTGTATTTTATGTAACCCGCCCCCCTTCAGATTGAGCACGACCCCCGGATGCCTGCTTACATCGCCACCCAGGGCCCGCTGTCACACACCATCTCTGACTTCTGGCAGGTGAGAGGCCACCACTCGAGTATCATTATATCATTATACTCACTACGTTCTCCTCATATTAGTGCGGTGTCGGCCCAAAGTCTTGTCTTTGGTTGCCGTCATGCATTTGTTCGGAGCCACAGCCTTCCAGTCGTATCGCTGCAGGTTTTTAAAAGCTACAGTTCCTTTAATATATATACAATTTATCACTAAACTTGTCATACACTGAAACATTTAAACATTTAACCTATTTAAAGACGTATACAGGAGAAGTACATTGTGTGTGTGTGTGTGTGTGTGTGTGTGTGTGTGTGTGTGTGTGTGTGTGTGTGTGTGTGTGTGTGTGTGTGTGTGTGTGTGTGTGTGTGTGTGTGTGTGTGTGTGTGTGTGTGTGTGTGTTTAGATGGTGTGGGAGAACGGCTGCACTGTGATCGTGATGATGAGCGCTCTGGTTGAAGACGGGGAGAAACAGTGTGACCGCTACTGGCCTGATGAGGGCTCGTCCCTCTACCACATCTACGAGGTGAGTGTGTGTGTGTGTGAGGCAGATATGGCAAAAGTACACACATCCTCTACTCAGGTAGAAGTACAGATACCCGTGTTTAAAAGTACTGATTAAACTTCTTTACTCAAGTGAAAGTAAAGAACTTTGAAGTGTCCTTCGGTAAAAAGTACCCATAGCTAGCAGCTGCTTTAAAGAGTACCTGACCTCCCTTTATATCAATAGAACGATAATGAGAGAGAAGTAGAAAGTACAGGTATTTGAGTTCAACATGTAAGAAGTAGAAAGTACAGGTATTTGAGTTCAACATGAGAGAAGTAGAAAGTACAGGTATTTGAGTTCAACATGAGAGAAGTAGAAAGTACAGGTATTTGAGTTCAACATGAGAGAAGTAGAAAGTACAGGTATTTGAGTTCAACATGTAAGAAGTAGAAAGTACAGGTATTTGAGTTCAACATATAAGAAGTAGAAAGTACAGGTATTTGAGTTCAACATGTAAGAAGTAGAAAGTCCAGGTATTTGAGTTCAACATATAAGAAGTAGAAAGTACAGGTATTTGAATTCAACATGTGAGAAGTAGAAAGTACAGGTATTTGTGTTCAACATGTGAGAAGTAGAAAGTACAGGTATTTGAGTTCAACATGAGAGAAGTAGAAAGTACAGGTATTTGAGTTCAACATGAGAGAAGTAGAAAGTACAGGTATTTGAGTTCAACATGTGAGAAGTAGAAAGTACAGGTATTTGGGTTCAACATGAGAGAAGTAGAAAGTACAGGTATTTGGGTTCAACATGTGAGAAGTAGAAAGTACAGGTATTTGAGTTCAACATGAGAGAAGTAGAAAGTACAGGTATTTGAGTTCAACATGAGAGAAGTAGAAAGTACAGGTATTTGGGTTCAACATGTGAGAAGTAGAAAGTACAGGTATTTGGGTTCAACATGTAAGAAGTAGAAAGTACAGGTATTTGAGTTCAACTTGTAAGAAGTAGAAAGTACAGGTATTTGGGTTCAACATGTAAGAAGTAGAAAGTACAGGTATTTGAGTTCAACTTGTAAGAAGTAGAAAGTACAGGTATTTGGGTTCAACATGTAAGAAGTAGAAAGTACAGGTATTTGAGTTCAACATGTGAGAAGTAGAAAGTACAGGTATTTGAGTTCAACATGTGAGAAGTAGAAAGTACAGGTATTTGGGTTCAACATGTGAGAAGTAGAAAGTACAGGTATTTGAGTTCAACATGAGAGAAGTAGAAAGTACAGGTATTTGAGTTCAACATGTGAGAAGTAGAAAGTACAGGTATTAGAGTTCAACATGAGAGAAGTAGAAAGTACAGGTATTTGAGTTCAACTTGTAAGAAGTAGAAAGTACAGGTATTTGGGTTCAACATGTAAGAAGTAGAAAGTACAGGTATTTGGGTTCAACATGTGAGAAGTAGAAAGTACAGGTATTTGAGTTCAACATGAGAGAAGTAGAAAGTACAGGTATTTGAGTTCAACATGAGAGAAGTAGAAAGTTAAAAGTGGTCAGGAAAATAAGTAGTGGAGTAAAGTACTGATACCAGATACCTTAAGTACAGTAACGAAGTACTTGTCCTCCACTACTTGTCTGATGGTGTCTCCAGGTGAACTTGGTGTCGGAGCACATCTGGTGTAACGACTTCCTGGTGCGGAGCTTCTACCTGAAGAACGTCCAGACGCAGGAGACCCGGACCCTCACTCAGTTCCACTTCCTCAGCTGGCCGGCGCAGGGCATCCCCCCCGCCACCCGCCCGCTGCTCGACTTCCGCAGGTACCGCCTCCACCTGCACAAGAACTAGCCTGAGACATCCCGTAATCTGGAACAAAGCATGCCGACTGACGGAAGAAGCAGCTGCATTGCTCAAAGAGTCAAGTCGTGTGCTCAGCAGCTTCAGTCTGACCTGAGCTCCTCCAACAATGCAACATATATAATAATAATATATTTAATTTATATAGCGCTTCTCATCTGCCAAGACAAATCTCGAAGTGCTTCACAACAAGGGATACTGATACGCTTTGAGAGATTAAACAGATAATTGTAATAATAAGAAATAAACCTCAGTGGAAGGGGCAGATCTCAGCTGATCTGGGAGGGAGTTCCAGAGGCGCGGGGCGAACGAGCAGAAGGCTCGGCCTCCCATTGTTCGGAGACGTGTGCGGGGGATGTAGAGACGAGGAGCGTGGCTGGAGCGGAGAGAGCGGGTAGATGTCTGGGTACGGATGAGGTCAGAGATATTTTGGGCTTTGTCCATTCAGGGCTCTGTACGTGAGGAGCAGAACCTTGAACTGGATCCTGTAGTGGACCGGGAGCCAGTGTAGTTGTGCAAGTATGGGGGTTATGTGTGCGGACCTTTTTGTACCGGTGAGAACTCTGGCTGTGCTGTTCTGGACACGTTGCAAGCGGTTGATGGATTTGGCTGGGAGACCGGAGAGGAGTGCGTTGCAATAGTCTAGTCTTGAGAAGACGAGTGCATGAACCAGTTTTTTGATGTCATCAGTTTGAGAGTGAGGGCTTCAGTCGGGAAATGTTTTTCAGGTGAAAGAAGGAGGTCTTGGTGATATGTTTGATGTGGGCTTGGAAAGACAGAGTGGGGTCAAACCTTACACCGAGGTTGGTGGCAACGGAGGAGAGAGGAATGATGTTGGCGGCCTTGGCAAATGACAAAATACAAAGTAGTGCAAAAACTCTATATACATGTAAATAGAATATGATATGTACAAGAACAGAATATGAAAGTAATAATGTACATTAAGACGCAATTAAATACGGTATATTGCGGTTTTAATATCAGTAAATGAAGACCCTTAACTGCAAATAAAATAACCTGTAAAGCTACCGGAGGGTTTTACGTTTTAGATACAGAAACATTACTACGACAAAAACTACATTATTTTGCAGCAAAACTAATATTGAAATACTTTTACTTAAATGACTGTAATGAAATAAAACGTAAAGGACTCCTATTGGCTCAAAGTGAGATTCTAAACGGGTGTCAATGTGGGGGAAAGGATTCAAACAAAGCCATTATGAAACATTAGGAATAAATACGGTTCCACTTTATCGGTACGTTAGGAAACCAACCTAAAGCAGGAGTAACGTTGTTCAGAATCACAATGGAAGTGTGTCCAAAAGTGTCCAGAAGGTTAACCCTAACCCTAACCCCCTCCCCGTGCGATGGAGGTCAGCGGCGGGTTAAACTTGAACATATCTGTCTGTGTCATTCTTGTGGTTTGCAGCTAGTTTGTGTCTCCAGTTGCATAGTCACAAAAATGATCATGGACTGATGTGGCTGCAGCAGGAGGTCCATCGCCGAAAAACAGTTTAATTGATCAAAACCAGAGGACTTAGCGAAGTCAGTAACGTGTGGGGGGGGGCGGGGCGTGGGGACAAATCGTCTGTGTGTACTTTCATCTTAAGACAGAAGAGACTTTAGTCGTCAAACACTGAGGCTGAAAAAAGTCCTCGTATCAATGTCTTATCTCCCGAACGTTCGATATCGAGGTCCTTGCGGCTACTTAGGGGTTTAATTTAAATATACGTAATTAACAGTTTGATATACAAACATAGAAGCTAGGTAGATTATGGATCTGCCATAGAAGTAAAGTAAAGTGGTTCTGTGCACTTTCTGGATCCTGCAATGATGTCGGATATATTTTAAGATTGCATAATGTACCGAGCGTCCGAGCTTATGTGGAACAGTTCAAAAGGTAAATACATAAGTTGTATTTGTTTACATTGCTGTCTGTCCTCTCTTCAGGAAGGTGAATAAGTGCTACAGAGGACGGTCCTGCCCCATCATCGTGCACTGCAGGTACATCCTGAATTATCCTTCAACAACATGAAGTGAGACGGTTCATTTAGTGATGGAGATAAATGGACTGCGTTGATATGGCGTCGTAGTACCGCACGAGTCCACTGGGTGGCAGCAATAACATGGCAATCAGACTATTAATCGTTTTTATTATATTTTGTTTGAAAAGTGACGGGATAGGCCGGACTGGGACGTACATCCTGATCGACATGGTTCTCAATCGCATGGCTAAAGGTGAGCTTTATCGATATCATGCACTTTTTCATTTCAACGATCGATATCGATCTGCAGAAACAAGCTCTCAGACCATGGTAGCTTGCGTGTTACTGATGCTGTGTGTGTGTGTGTGTGTGTGTGTGTGTGTGTGTGTGTGTGTGTGTGTGTGTGTGTGTGTGTGTGTGTGTGTGTGCGTGTGCGTGTGTGTGTGTAGGTGTGAAAGAGATCGACATCGCTGCGACTCTCGAGCACGTCCGGGACCAGAGGCCGGGGATGGTCCGCACCAAGGTCAGAGTTTAAGTCGACAAGGAAACAGGAAACAGGAAACCAAGGGTCGTCTTAAGGGTGAATCATTTCTCTTTTTCCCGTGTGCAGGATCAGTTTGAGTTTGCGCTGACGGCGGTCGCTGAGGAGGTCAACGCCATCCTCAAAGCTCTGCCTCAGTGACACCCTCCTCTTCCTCCTCCTCGTCCTCCTCCTCTCCACCACGATGATTCTCACGATGCTTCTGCGTCCGCCCGCATCTTACTTTGGGACGGCTTTAAAGTCAGAAAGGGTGTGTCTGATGTCTACGGCACAGAGGTGATGTGTTCAGGGACCGGAGTGTTGCCTTTTAATATGAAAGCAAAATAATTGAGATATTTCAAAAAGAGGTTTAAAAAACCCACATGTCTTATTCTCTCAGCAAAAGAGAACAAAGGATGCCAGAAACCGAAAGAAATAAAACCAAGATATCCAAAGAGATATCCTTCCCAGGACACATAAATAAAAGTACTGAATGTAACAGCCACCCTGAATGCACCCTCTGCACCGGGTGACTGCGATACTTAAACATCGGGAATCCAGATGGAGGGTTTCCTGTCGTGTCTCAGAGAGGAAGTGCAGGTGGCTTTAAAGGAGGTGAGAAGGATGGAAGGAGGATTTGTGATTGTTTACCTGCGCTCTCTGTCGCTCCCCTCCCTTCCTCACACACCTGCAGAAAATACCAACACACTGCGTCCCCGTGTGTGCGGATCGTGCTGCGTCACTGGATATATTGTTGTGTACCTCATGCAAGTCGAAAAAGAAATAAAAAAAATGTAAAAGAAATGCTATTCTCTGAAAAAACAGAAAAGCTTATTTTGTATCTGTGAGACCTTGAATAAATATTTTCGTGTTGAAGTGCTGCAATCGCTCGCCTGGCTTCTGCGTCTTTGTGCTCTTTAAACACACGCTGTTGGATGTACTGCAGAGTGAGGAGAGAGAGCAGAGCCCTTATTTATTATCTTAGAAATGTAGTCCTTTTCTCTCATCCTTTATTTTCAAGAGTTATTTGTTTCACTTTATAACAATAATCAACAATAACAATAAAGCTACAGGACAGTACTTTGTCACAAACTGGACAGTAAGCTTAGTTATAGCCAGGGGAAGATAGTTTAAACATATCTGTTTGGATAAGGGTCCTCCCCGCAATTGTAGGACGTACGCTGAGCTCTTGTTGGTGTTTGCTAGATTTTGTCAAACGAAGAAAATGGAAATAAAACGAGTCATAGTGCAAACAGTTAGTGATTGTCCCGCTCAGGTAAGCTGACGTCTCCTGAGGCGCGGGAGCTTTCAAAATCTCCAACCCAAAGTGAGAATGAAATGAAAGGTTCACCTCTCAGGTCAGACGGCGCAGAGGGAGAGAAGGCTGACTGTGAGGCCGCAGGTCGTGGCTTCAAGGCTCGTCAGGTGCCGTCATCTTTAAGGTCCACAGAGCCAAGTGAGCAGGACATAAGCTCTACGAAACAATGCTGACTCAGGACAGACGGGGCAGAGGGATATGTGACGGGTTAGAAGACCTGAGGTTGTGTGTTCGAATCCTTTGAAGTGATTTTTCAAATGGGCCAACAAAATAGGTGGAAAGTAGAATAAATAGAGTTCCAAGATAGGATCGGTGACCAGCTAGAAAAGCAGAGAGAGATACGGGTAACGTAAACATAGAGCTCAATTAGGGGATACAATACATTAGTCTTTTCTTGTCTCGATACTTGACTCTGACCGTTTGCACGATGACTATGTAATGACTTTACCACATGAAAGGTTTCTCTCAGGTCAGATGGCTCAGAGGGAGAGAAGACTGACCGTGAGGCTGCAGGCTGTGGGTTCAAGGCTTCTCAGGTGCAGTCGTCTTGGATGAGAACTCATGATATCTGCCCATTATTTGTATCTGTCTACGAAAATACTCGCATCTCATCCTTAAGTAAAGTCACACTTAACTATGTAATTATTAAAAAGTAACAATAGTAGTCACAACATTTTTTTAAAGGTACAGTTTAAAAAAGTCAGTATAGTTTGTCTTGAAATAAGTAAAGTATATAAACTACAGCTTTATTTCTAACAACTATACCATTACTTTTTATTCCAGAAATTCCATACTATGACTTTTAAAAGTTGTTCACAACATATTAGTGTTTATTATGTAATACATTTATTCCTGTGTTTATGTATTATTTAATAATAAATACACACAGGAATAAATAATGATATATATTATAATAATAAATGTAATAATTATAATAAAATATATTTATTACAGTGTTTATGTATTCCTGTATTATTTTGTTAATTTATTCCTGTATTATTTTGATAATTTATTCCTGTATTATTTTGATAATTTATTCCTGTATTATTTTGATAATTTATTCTGTATTATTTTGATAATTTATTTCTGTATTATTTTGATAATTTATTCCTGTATTATTTTGATAATTTATTCCTGTATTATTTTGATAATTTATTCCTGTATTATTTTGATAATTTATTCCTGTATTATTTTGATAATTTATTTCTGTATTATTTTGTTAATTTATTCCTGTATTATTTTGATAATTTATTCCTGTATAATTTTGATAATTTATTCCTGTATTATTTTGATAATTTATTCCTGTATAATTTTGATAATTTATTCCTGTAATATTTTGATAATTTATTCCTGTAATATTTTGATAATTTATTCCTGTATTATTTTGATAATTTATTCCTGTATTATTTTGTTAATTTATTCCTGTATAATTTTGATAATTTATTCCTGTAATATTTTGATAATTTATTCCTGTATTATTTTGTTAATTTATTCCTGTATAATTTTGATAATTTATTCCTGTATAATTTTGATAATTTATTCCTGTATTATTTTGATAATTTATTCCTGTAATATTTTGATAATTTATTCCTGTATAATTTTGATAATTTATTCCTGTATAATTTTGATAATTTATTCCTGTATTATTTTGATAATTTATTCCTGTAATATTTTGATAATTTATTCCTGTATAATTTTGATAATTTATTCCTGTATTATTTTGATAATTTATTCCTGTAATATTTTGATAATTTATTCCTGTATAATTTTGATAATTTATTCCTGTATAATTTTGATAATTTATTCCTGTATAATTTTGATAATTTATTCCTGTATTATTTTGATAATTTATTCCTGTATTATTTTGATAATTTATTCCTGTATTATTTTGATAATTTATTTCTGTAATATTTTGATAATTTATTCCTGTATAATAATAATAATAATAATGACTTCTCATCTGCTCCAATGGCTCACAGAGATAGAACAATGGTTGGTAGACCAGAGGTTGTTGGTTCCAGTCTTGTGCGTTCCAGATTTTGTGCGTGTGCGTGTTTGACAGTTAACCCCGATAGCCACCAACTCATGTACATGAAGCCCTGTTCTCCGGGCGCATTTATCCTCTTCACTTTGAGTAAAGCTCTTTAAAAATCACTGACATCACGAGGATTCGAACACACAACCTCAGGTCTTCTGACCCGTCACATATCCGTCTGCGCCGTCTGTCCTGAGTCATCATTGTTTCGTAGAGCTTATGAACTGCTCATTAAATCAGGCGGGAGTTCGATTCCCGGGCGAGGCAAGCGCAATTTTTAGAAAGGGCCTTTATTCCTGCCTATGTTGAATACCTGCCACACTCGAGGAAGGCTGTTGTTTATGTGCTAAAAGATTTTGCATTCAAGATCGGAAGAGAAAATTCACAGGATTGCCTTGCCATTTAATACTGAAATGGATGGCGTTGAATCATGCACGTTACCCGCCAGA
The DNA here is from genome assembly GCA_036324595.1 of Champsocephalus gunnari. Classification (NCBI taxonomy): domain Eukaryota; kingdom Metazoa; phylum Chordata; class Actinopteri; order Perciformes; family Channichthyidae; genus Champsocephalus; species Champsocephalus gunnari. Next base: position 1,494,672 of record CM070451.1, on the reverse strand, counting down.
TCAGAAATGAATACACTACAAAAGATATGCCCCGTGTGAGGCTCGAACTCACGACCTTCAGATTATGAGACTGACGCGCTGCCTACTGCGCCAACGAGGCCCAAAAGCAACATTCTGTTGGGTGACAATGGAGGAGTCCAGCATAAAGGGGTCAAGCCAAGACCTGTTCTAGAGGTCTAAAGGTCGAAACGTCAAACGCAGATGAGCTCACGCAGGGAAGAAAAGTAATCGCCCGTAGCATAGAGCAAGAAGGGGAATCAAAGAGTCTGGCTGAAAGAGCAATTTGTTTTCATTTACAAGATGTGCATTGGTAAGGAATGGAATTAGATGGGCGGAGTCAGGACCGTCAAACATCTCCTCGTGAGTATAGTCGTCAGTATCCCCGCCTGTCACGTGGGACACCGGGGTTCAATTCCCCGACGGGGAGTGTAAGCACTTCTTTGTTGATGTGGTTAACAGCCATGCAGTACAGACATTCAGAAAAAGAATGCCCCTGAACCACCTATAATGGAGAATACATTTTGGACAACTGTAAAGACTGTCTCTCGAGACCAGGAGGAACAGGGCGCAAACGCAAAGCAGGACATCTAAAGGAACTTATAAGTGGACGACCGAATGTTGGTGTCCATAAAGGCTTGCCATAGTTTCCTGGTTCTGGCTGTCCATGGAGCACATGAGTAAATTGTTCCTCTTTGCATGCATATTGCCCTGATGAAATCCAAGGGCCCTTATTTCTGTCAGTAGTGAGCGATTGTCTGATGAACAGTCTATCAACAGTCAACAGCTTGTTTGATCCCTTGGAGCTTCAGATTCCCAGGTAGTACTTTCCAGTTTCTCTCATCAACACGGCGTAAGGAACTATGTGAATTTGGGCAACCCATTGTTCACAGGATTGCCTTGCCATTTAATACTGAAATGGATGGCGTTGAATAATGCAAGTTACCCGCTAGATCAGAAATGAAAACACTACAAAAGTTATGCCCCGTGTGAGGCTCGAACTCACGACCTTCAGATTATGAGACTGACGCGCTGCCTACTGCGCCAACGAGGCCCAAAAGCAACATTCCGTTGGGTGACAATGGCGGAGTCCAGCATAAAGGGGTCAAGTCTGTGGAGACCAGGGGGAACAGGACGTAGACCCAAAGCAGGTCATCTAAAGGAACTTATAAGTGGACGACAGACTCTCCCCATTCTCTTCTGATGACAAAATGTTAAATGAAATGTTGGTGTCCTTAAAGGCTTGTTATAGTTTCCTGGTTCTGGCTGTCTATGGAGCACATGAGTTGATTTTTCCTCTTCCCATCAATATTGTCCTGATGAAATCCAAGGGCCCTTATATCTGTTAGTATTGAGCGATTGTCTGATGAACAGTCTATCAACAGTCAACAGCTTGTTTGATCTCTTGGAGCTTCAGATTCCAAGGTAGTACTTTCCAGTTTCTCTCATCAACACCGCGTAAGGAACTATGTGAATTCGGGCTACTCATTAGAACTTAAAGGAAGTGCATTGGCCGGGAATCGAACCCGGGCCTCCCGCGTGGCAGGCAAGAATTCTACCACTGAACCACCAATGCTTACGTTGAGGTCTCCTTACCACTCCGAAAATAAAATCAGACGGGAGTTCGATTCCCGGGCGAGGCAAGCGCAATTTTTGGAAAGGGCCTTTATCCCTGCCAATGTTGAATACCTGCCACACTCAAGGAAGGCTGTTGTTTATGTGCTAAAAGATTTTGCATTCAAGATCGGAAGAGAAAATTCACAGGATTGCCTTGCCATTTAACACTGAAATGGATGGCGTTGAATCATGCACGTTACCCGCCAGATCAGAAATGAATACACTACAAAAGATATGCCCCGTGTGTGGCTCGAACTCACGACCTTCAGATTATGAGACTGACGCGCTGCCTACTGCGCCAACGAGGCCCAAAAGCAACATTCTGTTGGGTGACAATGGCGGAGTCCAGCATAAAGGGGTCAAGCCAAGACCTGTTCGAGAGGTCTAAAGGTCGAAACGTCAAACGCAGATGAGCTAACGCAGGGAAGAAAAGTAATCGCCCGTAGCATAGAGCAAGAAGGGGAATCAAAGAGTCTGGCTGAAAGAGCAATTTGCTTTCATTTACAAGATGTGCATTGGTAAGGAATGGAATTCGATGGGCGGAGTCAGGACTGTCAAACATCTCCTCGTTAGTTCAGTATCCCCGCCTGTCACGTGGGAGACCGGGGTTCAATTCCCCGACGGGGAGTGTACGCACTTTTTTGTTGATGTGGTTAACACCATGCAGTACAGACATTCAGAAAAAGAATGCCCCTGAACCACCTATAATGGAGAATACATTTTGGACAACTGTAAATACTGTCTCTCGAGACCAGGAGGAACAGGGCGCAAACGCAAAGCAGGACATCTAAAGGAACTTATAAGTGGACGACCGAATGTTGGTGTCCATAAAGGCTTGCCATAGTTTCCTGGTTCTGGCTGTCCATGGAGCACATGAGTAAATTGTTCCTCTTTGCATGCATATTGCCCTGATGAAATCCAAGGGCCCTTATTTCTGTCAGTATTGAGCGATTGTCTGATGAACTATCAACAGTCAACAGCTTGTTTGATCTCTTGGAGCTTCAGATTCCAAGGTAGTACTTTCCAGTTTCTCTCATCAACACCGCGTAAGGAACTATGTGAATTCGGGCTACTCATTAGAACTTAAAGGAAGTGCATTGGCCGGGAATCGAACCCGGGCCTCCCGCGTGGCAGGCTAGAATTCTACCACTGAACCACCAATGCTTACGTTGAGGTCTTCTTACCACTCTGAAAATAAAATCGGGCGGGAGTTCGATTCCCGGGCGAGGCAAGCGCAATTTTTGGAAAGGGCCTTTATCCCTGCCAATGTTGAATACCTGCCACACTCGAGGAAGGCTGTTGTTTATGTGCTAAAAGATTTTGCATTCAAGATCGGAAGAGAAAATTCACAGGATTGCCTTGCCATTTAATACTGAAATGGACGGCGTTGAATCATGCACGTTACTCGCCAGATCAGAAATGAATACACTACAAAAGATATGCCCCGTGTGAGGCTCGAACTCACGGCCTTCAGATTATGAGACTGACGCGCTGCCTACTGCGCCAACAAGGCCCAAAAGCAACATTCTGTTGGGTGACAATGGCGGATTCCAGCATAAAGGGGTCAAGCCAAGACCTGTTCGAGAGGTCTAAAGGTCGAAACGTCAAACGCAGATGAGCTAACGCAGGGAAGAAAAGTAATCGCCCGTAGCATAGAGCAAGAAGGGGAATCGAAGAGTCTGGCTGAAAGAGCAATTTGCTTTCATTTACAAGATGTGCATTGGTAAGGAATGGAATTCGATGGGCGGAGTCAGGACTGTCAAACATCTCCTCGTTAGTTCAGTATCCCCGCCTGTCACGCGGGAGACCGGGGTTCAATTCCCCGACGGGGAGTGTAAGCTCTTTTTTGTTGATGTGGTTAACAGCCATGCAGTACAGACATTCAGAAAAAGAATGCCCCTGAACCACCTATAATGGAGAATACATTTTGGACAACTGTAAAGACTGTCTGTCGAGACCCGGAGGAACAGGGCGCGAACGCAAAGCAGGACATCTAAAGGAACTAAAGTGGACGACCGAATGTTGGTGTCCATAAAGGCTTGCCATAGTTTCCTGGTTCTGGCTGTCCATGGAGCACATGAGTAAATTGTTCCTCTTTGCATGCATATTGCCCTGATGAAATCCAAGGGCCCTTATTTCTGTCAGTAGTGAGCGATTGTCTGATGAACAGTCTATCAACAGTCAACAGCTTGTTTGATCCCTTGGAGCTTCAGATTCCCAGGTAGTACTTTCCAGTTTCTCTCATCAACACCGCGTAAGGAACTATGCGAATTCGGGCTACTCATTAGAACTTAAAGAAAGTGCATTGGCCGGGAATCGAACCCGGGCCTCCCGCGTGGCAGGCGAGAATTCTACCACTGAACCACCAATGCTTACGTTGAGGTCTTCTTACCACTCCTAAAAATAAACTCAGACGGGAGTTCGATTCCCGGGCGAGGCAAGCGCAATTTTTGGACCTGTTCTAGAGGTCTAAAGGTCGAAACGTCAAACGCAGATGAGCTCACGCAGGGAAGAAAAGTAATCGCCCGTAGCATAGAGCAAGAAGGGGAATCAAAGAGTCTGGCTGAAAGAGCAATTTGCGAGGATTTACAAGATGTGCATTGGTAAGGAATGGAATTCGATGGGCGGAGTCAGGACCGTCAATCATCTCCTCGTTAGTTCAGTATCCCCGCCTGTCACGTGGGAGACCGGGGTTCAATTCCCCGACGGGGAGTGTACGCACTTTTTTGTTGATGTGGTTAACAGCCATGCAGTACAGACATTCAGAAAAAGAATGCCCCTGAACCACCTATAATGGAGAATACATTTTGGACAACTGTAAAGACTGTCTCTCGAGACCAGGAGTAACAGGGCGCAAACGCAAAGCAGGACATCTAAAGGAACTTATAAGTGGTCGACCGAATGTTGGTGTCCATAAAGGCTTGCCATAGTTTCCTGGTTCTGGCTGTCCATGGAGCACATGAGTAAATTGTTCCTCTTTGCATGCATATTGCCCTGATGAAATCCAAGGGCCCTTACATCTGTCAGTATTGAGCGATTGTCTGATGAACAGTCTATCAACAGTCAACAGCTTGTTTGATCCCTTGGAGCTTCAGATTCCCAGGTAGTACTTTCCAGTTTCTCTCATCAACACGGCGTAAGGAACTATGTGAATTTTGGCAACTCATTGTTCACAGGATTGCCTTGCCATTTAATACTGAAATGGATGGCGTTGAATCATGCACGTTACCCGCCAGATCAGAAATGAATACACTACAAAAGAAATGCCCCGTGTGAGGCTCGAACTCACGGCCTTCAGATTATGAGACTGACGCGCTGCCTACTGCGCCAACGAGGCCCAAAAGCAACATTCTGTTGGGTGACAATGGCGGAGTCCAGCATAAAGGGGTCAAGCCAAGACCTGTTCTAGAGGTCTAAAGGTCGAAACGTCAAACGCAGATGAGCTCAGGCAGGGAAGAAAAGTAATCGCCCGTAGCATAGAGCAAGAAGGGGAATCGAAGAGTCTGGCTGAAAGAGCAATTTGCTTTCATTTACAAGATGTGCATTGGTAAGGAATGGAATTCGATGGGCGGAGTCAGGACTGTCAAACATCTCCTCGTTAGTTCAGTATCCCCGCCTGTCACGCGGGAGACCGGGGTTCAATTCCCCGACGGGGAGTGTAAGCTCTTTTTTGTTGATGTGGTTAACAGCCATGCAGTACAGACATTCAGAAAAAGAATGCCCCTGAACCACCTATAATGGAGAATACATTTTGGACAACTGTAAAGACTGTCTGTCGAGACCCGGAGGAACAGGGCGCGAACGCAAAGCAGGACATCTAAAGGAACTAAAGTGGACGACCGAATGTTGGTGTCCATAAAGGCTTGCCATAGTTTCCTGGTTCTGGCTGTCCATGGAGCACATGAGTAAATTGTTCCTCTTTGCATGCATATTGCCCTGATGAAATCCAAGGGCCCTTATTTCTGTCAGTAGTGAGCGATTGTCTGATGAACAGTCTATCAACAGTCAACAGCTTGTTTGATCCCTTGGAGCTTCAGATTCCCAGGTAGTACTTTCCAGTTTCTCTCATCAACACCGCGTAAGGAACTATGCGAATTCGGGCTACTCATTAGAACTTAAAGAAAGTGCATTGGCCGGGAATCGAACCCGGGCCTCCCGCGTGGCAGGCGAGAATTCTACCACTGAACCACCAATGCTTACGTTGAGATCTTCTTACCACTCCTAAAAATAAACTCAGACGGGAGTTCGATTCCCGGGCGAGGCAAGCGCAATTTTTGGACCTGTTCTAGAGGTCTAAAGGTCGAAACGTCAAACGCAGATGAGCTCACGCAGGGAAGAAAAGTAATCGCCCGTAGCATAGAGCAAGAAGGGGAATCAAAGAGTCTGGCTGAAAGAGCAATTTGCGAGGATTTACAAGATGTGCATTGGTAAGGAATGGAATTCGATGGGCGGAGTCAGGACCGTCAATCATCTCCTCGTTAGTTCAGTATCCCCGCCTGTCACGTGGGAGACCGGGGTTCAATTCCCCGACGGGGAGTGTACGCACTTTTTTGTTGATGTGGTTAACAGCCATGCAGTACAGACATTCAGAAAAAGAATGCCCCTGAACCACCTATAATGGAGAATACATTTTGGACAACTGTAAAGACTGTCTCTCGAGACCAGGAGTAACAGGGCGCAAACGCAAAGCAGGACATCTAAAGGAACTTATAAGTGGTCGACCGAATGTTGGTGTCCATAAAGGCTTGCCATAGTTTCCTGGTTCTGGCTGTCCATGGAGCACATGAGTAAATTGTTCCTCTTTGCATGCATATTGCCCTGATGAAATCCAAGGGCCCTTACATCTGTCAGTATTGAGCGATTGTCTGATGAACAGTCTATCAACAGTCAACAGCTTGTTTGATCCCTTGGAGCTTCAGATTCCCAGGTAGTACTTTCCAGTTTCTCTCATCAACACGGCGTAAGGAACTATGTGAATTTTGGCAACTCATTGTTCACAGGATTGCCTTGCCATTTAATACTGAAATGGATGGCGTTGAATCATGCACGTTACCCGCCAGATCAGAAATGAATACACTACAAAAGAAATGCCCCGTGTGAGGCTCGAACTCACGGCCTTCAGATTATGAGACTGACGCGCTGCCTACTGCGCCAACGAGGCCCAAAAGCAACATTCTGTTGGGTGACAATGGCGGAGTCCAGCATAAAGGGGTCAAGCCAAGACCTGTTCTAGAGGTCTAAAGGTCGAAACGTCAAACGCAGATGAGCTCAGGCAGGGAAGAAAAGTAATCGCCCGTAGCATAGAGCAAGAAGGGGAATCGAAGAGTCTGGCTGAAAGAGCAATTTGCTTTCATTTACAAGATGTGCATTGGTAAGGAATGGAATTCGATGGGCGGAGTCAGGACTGTCAAACATCTCCTCGTTAGTTCAGTATCCCCGCCTGTCACGCGGGAGACCGGGGTTCAATTCCCCGACGGGGAGTGTAAGCTCTTTTTTGTTGATGTGGTTAACAGCCATGCAGTACAGACATTCAGAAAAAGAATGCCCCTGAACCACCTATAATGGAGAATACATTTTGGACAACTGTAAAGACTGTCTGTCGAGACCCGGAGGAACAGGGCGCGAACGCAAAGCAGGACATCTAAAGGAACTAAAGTGGACGACCGAATGTTGGTGTCCATAAAGGCTTGCCATAGTTTCCTGGTTCTGGCTGTCCATGGAGCACATGAGTAAATTGTTCCTCTTTGCATGCATATTGCCCTGATGAAATCCAAGGGCCCTTATTTCTGTCAGTAGTGAGCGATTGTCTGATGAACAGTCTATCAACAGTCAACAGCTTGTTTGATCCCTTGGAGCTTCAGATTCCCAGGTAGTACTTTCCAGTTTCTCTCATCAACACCGCGTAAGGAACTATGCGAATTCGGGCTACTCATTAGAACTTAAAGAAAGTGCATTGGCCGGGAATCGAACCCGGGCCTCCCGCGTGGCAGGCGAGAATTCTACCACTGAACCACCAATGCTTACGTTGAGGTCTTCTTACCACTCCTAAAAATAAACTCAGACGGGAGTTCGATTCCCAGTCTTGGTGGTGCCCAGCAAACAATGTGGGCTTCGTAAATAATTGGACAGCCTTCTGGGGAAAACCTGGTCTGATTAAGAGAGACGGCATTCACCCTACTTTGAAAGGTGCAGATCTCATTTCGGCAAACATTTCAGGGCTCTGTGGACGTAATCCATGACAAACTGGAGTTGAGACCAGGAGGCAGAGTCGCAGTCTTACACGCTTCTCTGCGCTCTCTCCTAGGCAGTCATCCATAGGAATCCCGAACCCAATAAAATACCCAATATTAGCGGTGTGTGTGTCTGCCCAAGGACAATTTAAGGTAAAACCTAATAGAGGTGTCATACATAATAACCTAATACAAGTAAATGTAACAACTACTACAGTGCAACAAAACAGGAAGATTACATGTGGTCTCTTAAACATAAGATCTCTAGCATCTAAAGCAATATTGGTAAATGATTTAATATCAGATTATAATATTGATATATGCTGTCTCACTGAAACTTGGTTGAGACATGAAGAATATGTCAGCATAAATGAGGCCACTCCACCCAGCCATGTCAACACTCATATTGCTCGAGGCACGGGCCGAGGAGGTGGAGTTGCAGCAATCTTTGACTCAAGTTTACTTATCAATACTAAACCAAAATTAAATTATACCTCCTTTGAAAGCCTCGTTTTTAGTCTTACGCATCCGACCTGGAAAACTTTGCAGCCAATCTTATTTGTTACAGTGTATCGTGCACCAGGTCCTTATTCAGAATTCTTATCAGAATTCTCTGAGTTTTTATCAACTTTGGTTCTTAAAACAGACAAAGTAATTATCGTAGGTGACTTTAATATTCATGTTGACGATGATAAAAATAGCCTTACTGTTGCATTTAACTCTATATTAGATTCTGTTGGTTTCTGTCAGAGTGTAAATAAACCAACCCACTGTTATAATCACACTCTCGACCTTGTTCTGACTTATGGTATTGAAATTGAGCAACTATTAGTCGAACCGCATAATCCTGCTTTATCCGACCATTTCTTAGTAACTTTTGAAGTACTATTACGAGACTACAAAGCATTAGTCAAAAGCTCTTGCAGCAGAAACCTATCTGTTAGTGCTATAGCCACATTTAAGGAAGAGATTCCACCAATACTTAACTCGATAGCATGTCTGCATGTAGGGGAGGAAATGTATACAAAATGTACACCACCCCAAATTGATCATGTTGTTGATAGTGCTATAGATGCGCTGCGAATAAAATTAGACTCTGTTGCTCCTTTGAAAAAGAAGAAAATAAAACAACATAGATTAGCTCCATGGCATAATGCCGAAACCCTCAAAATAAAGCAAAAGTCTAGACAACTTGAAAGGATATGGCGTTCCACTAAACTTGAAGAATCTCGTTTAATCTGGCATATTACTCTCAATGAATATAAGAAAGCACTGCGTAAAGCGAGAGCAGCCTACTACTCTTCATTAATAGATGAGAATAAGAATAATGCAAGATTTATTTTCAGCACTGTAGCCAGGCTGACAGAGAGCCACAGCTCCATTGAGCCTTCTATTCCCACAGCACTCAGTAGTAATGATTTTATGTGCTTTTTTAACGATAAAATTGTTACTCTTAGAAACAAAATGAATGACCTCTTGCCTTCGACCAGTATAGTGTTATCAACAGCTCCCGGAATCGTAAGTTCTAATATTACACTAGATAGTAAACTAGAATGCTTTTCAGCCATTAACCTTGAACAATTACATTCAATGATTCTCTCTTCTAAACCATCAACGTGCATGTTAGACCCAATTCCAACTAAGCTGTTGAAGGACGTTTTTCCATTAATTAGCACTTCTTTATTAAATATTATGAATATGTCTTTATTATCAGGCTATGTTCCACAATCATTCAAAGTAGCAGTGATAAAACCGCTTCTTAAAAAGCACAACCTCGATCCAGAGGTTTTAGCCAACTATAGACCTATTTCTAATCTTCCGTTCCTCTCAAAACTTCTTGAGAAAGCGGTCGCAAAACAGTTGTGTGATTACTTAAAAAACAATGATTTATCTGAAGATTTTCAGTCTGGCTTTAGAACACATCATAGCACAGAGACAGCTCTGGTTAAAGTCACAAATGATATTCTAATAGCCTCAGACAAGGGACTTGTCTCTATTCTTGTTTTGCTCGATCTCAGTGCTGCATTTGATACTATCGACCATGATATCCTATTGCAAAGGCTAGAGCACTTAGTTGGCATACAGGGAACTGCTTTAGGCTGGTTTAGGTCCTATCTATCTGAACGCTCTCAGTTTGTACGTGTTAACGATGAATCTTCAACGCAAACCAAAGTTAGCCATGGAGTGCCACAGGGCTCAGTGCTCGGACCTATTTTGTTCACATTATATATGCTTCCGTTAGGCAATATTATAAGGAATCATTCCGTAAACTTTCATTGTTATGCGGATGATACTCAACTATATTTATCAATCAAGCCTGATGAAATTAATCATCTAAATAAAATTCAAGACTGCCTTAAGGACTTAAAAACGTGGATGACCTTAAACTTTTTGATGTTAAACACGACTAAAACTGAAGTTATTGTACTTGGCCCGAAGAATCTACGAAACAAATTATCTAAAGATATACTAACTATGGATGGCATTAATTTGGCCTCCAGTGAGACTATAAGGAATCTTGGTGTTATATTTGATCGGGATTTATCCTTTAACGCCCACATAAAATCAATTTCAAGGACCGCCTACTTCCATCTACGTAACATTGCAAAAATCAGGCATATCTTGCCTCAAAGCGATGCAGAGAAACTAGTCCATGCATTTGTTACTTCTAGGCTGGATTATTGTAACTCTTTATTATCAGGGAGTACCAAGAAGTCAATCAAGTCGCTTCAGCTGATTCAAAATGCTGCGGCTCGTGTACTAACCAGAGTTAGGAGAAGGGACCACATTACTCCTGTTCTGGCTGCCTTACACTGGCTCCCTATAGAACACAGGATAGAATTTAAAATTCTTCTTCTCGCCTACAAAGCCCTTAATGGGCAGGCGCCATCTTACCTTAAAGAACTCATTATACCCTACTGTCCTACTAGGGCATTGCGTTCCAAGAATGCAGGGTTGTTAGTTGTTCCTAGAGTCTCTAAAAGTACAAGGGGAGCCAGAGCCTTTTCTTATCAAGCTCCACATTTGTGGAATCAGCTTCCAGTTTGTGTTCGGGCGGCAGACACCCTATCCGTTTTTAAGAGTGCGCTTAAGACCTTCCTTTTTGATAAAGCTTATAGTTAGGGCTGATTAGATTCAGCCCCTAGTTTTGCTGATATAGGCTTAGTGTGTCGGGGGACATCTTACTTCTTCCTTCTCTCTGTCTGTACCTGTGTCCTCTCATGTTCCGATTAACCCAGCTTCCCCACATGTCTTTCCTTTTGGTGTCTATATACGCTGGGATCCGGAGTCATGGATGATCCTGCGGTCTTGTGTCCTGGATCGCGAGCGCTGGATCTTGAGTCGTGGCTGTGGTCCTGGATCATCGGTCCTGATTGATATCCTCGTGGATTCATCTTCCTATTACACACATGCATTTCCAAACATTTGGACTACCTATGTTGCAAATGTATTATCTTTTCAATTTACACACGGCATCTATTGCACGTCTGTCCGTCCTGGGAGAGGGATCCCTCCTCTGTTGCTCTCCCTGAGGTTTCTCCCATTTTTCCCTTTAAACTGGGTTTTCTTTGGAAGTTTTTCCTTGTACGATGTGAGGGTCTAAGGACAGAGGGTGTCGTATTGTCATACTGATATTCTGTACACAGTGTGAAGACCACTGAGACAAATGTAACATTTGTGATATTGGGCTATATAAATAAACATTGATTGATTGATTGATGAGTAGATTTGTCCTCTTCCCATCAATATTGTCCAGATGAAATCCAAGGGCCCTTATATCTGTCAGTATTGAGCGATTGTCTGATGAACAGTCAACAGCTTGTTTGATCTCTTGGAGCTTCAGATTCCAAGGTAGTACTTTCCAGTTTCTCTCATCAACACCGCGTAAGGAACTATGCGAATTCGGGCAACTCATTAGAACTTAAAGGAAGTGCATTGGCCGGGAATCGAACCCGGGCCTCCCGCGCGGGCGCCGGGGATTGTTTCATGATTGCTCCAGGATATCGCGGGAACGATTTCCCATTCATTCTCTATGGCACTGATGAATCGTTGCCGATGTAATATATATTTGGCCGCGAGTGGCGCTGTGGCGCACTTTTGCCAGTGAGACCTGTCTGCTCCTCCCCGCGCCCCGCACTCCTTCAGTGAGTGAGTGAGTGATTGAGAGACAGGACAGCGACTTTTTCAACTCCTGACATTACGACCAAAATATAAGGTAAGTTATAGTAACATTAATTAACAGAGAAGCGACATGTAATGTTATGTTATCTGGGCTTTGTCTCACGTGTTTTAGTTTCAATGAACGCTATAAAGTGGTCCGTGTTTCCTACGTGTATCGTGTCTAACGGCTGCATGCACACACGGCACTTTTGGATGAATGACATGTTATTGTAAAGTTAATTCAACTTAAGCCGCTTAAAGTTCATGTGGTAGGATTTCTGTGTGAGTTTATTGTGTTGTTGTTGACTTGGTGAGGCGAAATTACCGCGAGTTACTTGTGGCGAAGTCCTCCGTGTGTGTGCGTTTACATTAATGTATATTTAAATATATAAATGAACGCTAACTACCATGTAAGTTTACCATTAACTCCCTTATTATTTTCCAATAAACCGGGGTTAGATATACTAACCCATCACTGTTACAAAACACAGCGTGGGGACAAGTTAACAGCAGTTTACTTTTTGGCTCTACAATATTCAGCTGTGCTGTTGCCCAGACGCCATTGGCTGTATCATTCCAATAGCTTGCATATAGACTCTTATTTCACTACATCAATTTTGTTAAACTACTTTTCTTTTTGTATTTACTTTTTAATATTTACTTGCACTATATTTGTCTGTTTTTCTGTATTATTGGGTTGCACTGTTGGAGAAGCCTGTGACCTAAGATGTTCATAGACAAAACTACTCAGGGACAGACTGGCCAGAATACATCTTCTTCTTTTTAGATAGGACACTTCACACTAAAGTGTTACCTCCTGGGTCACATGACTGGGGGGAGGCAGCTGAGATCCTGGAACAAAGGCAGTTGAGGTGTGAATTCAGCCTTGGCTGAGTTCCCTTTGATAGTTGAAATGGTTTGACCCATGGGGGGTAATTGAAGGGGAAATAGTTTGTTTCAACAAACACACAGCTCCACACATACAGGAACAAAGATCAACCATGTCTGATCTACATATATCAGAGCACAATGTGAATGTGCAGACAGTTAAAGCTAGGGCTGAGATGTTAACACCTTAATGTCTGCTCTCTGTTACACCCCACCTGTGAACATCATTAACTCACTGATATATATATTCTTCTTGACAGATAAAATGCAAAAATACTCCTTTTTCCCTGGGAGGATGACTGTAACATTCCGCAAGGGTCCGCTGGGATATCTGCGGCAGGATCCCACAGATGCAGCCAGACTTCTAAAAGACAACCCGTCTCTACAGGACCAGCATGCAGCCGTGAAGGAGGCAGTGGTCAAGCTAAACGCGCTCACCGTAATCCGTATGAGAGGAGGGGATGCTTCTGATAGGACGGAGGTGGCTGGAGAATACATCCTGCAGTTTGGTAAATATAAGGGCAAGTCCTTCCGCTGGCTCCTTGAAAATGACATTGGGTACACCATGTACCTGATCACGAACCAGCAGAAGGAGGTGGCTGCAGGATTGTTCATGGCAGAGGGGCACAGCAAGGACAGCCTTCTGTGTTTCCTGAGCTATGCCCTCAGCTTTGGGGAGATCCAGCTACTTCGGGACTATGAGGCGAAGAAAACAGTTGTTGTTGTTGCAGCAGCAGTGTCAGAGGACGAGCAGCTGGTCGGCTTTGGCAATCGCGCCAAAAACACCTGGAGAGACATTTGGGACAGCAGGGATGATGGCTATGCCGCCTTCATCGTGAAGAAGACATGTGCTGCAGGCACAAGGATGCATAGGCTGCAACAGTACCTGCAGAAGAAGCTGCACCCCCCTTCTGGCTCCACCACGACACATCCCTCCCTTGCTCCTGCTGAGGCCATGGGTGAGTCTGGTTTGTTGTTAGCGTTGTCAGAAATATGCTGTTGGTTAAGTATTGTTTATTAAAACATAGGGAATGCACTTCCATTATGTCTCGTCTGTCTGCATATAGGGATGGATCGAGACGAAGCGCTGGAGCAAGCGATGCTGAGTATCTCTCCTTCTAAACATGTGCAGAGCTGTGAGTGAACATGTTGTCTCTGCTTGTTCTGCCTGAAGATTTAAAAGCATGTATAGTTCAGCCTGTTCGCTATTACTCGTTTGTTTTGTACAGCTCAATATATGTTTCTGCATCACTCTTTGTTTGTTGCAGCGGAGTCTGCACCATCATCATCAGCAAGCCCTCAACAAGCTCCAAGAAGAAACAGAGGTTGATCTTTCTGACAATTCCTGATGAACTCTGGGACCATGAATTCTTTCCCCAAAATGACTTTCCGTCACATGTTGGCCATGTTCTGGTCTGACCATGTTCTGGTCCGTTCGTCTTTGCTCTTCTACATGTTGTCCTAGTGACTATGAATTGAAAGCAGTCATGCTGAGGGTAAGTTGCTGCTTTTGTTCTTATTTGGATTGAATGGAAAGTACACAAACTGCTGTGGTCACTAACACTTGAACGCATGTGTTTGCAGTGCGCCAAGTCATTTCACCTGCTCAGACTGAGTTGTAATGACTGCATGCTGAATATTAATCCAAACAAAAAGAATGCATGTGTATGAATGAGATGTATTCTCTCAACATTAATATGAGAAACAGTGTGTTGGTGGAGTAAAGACGGTGATGTTTGTTCTCACTAACATAATTACTTATTTCTATATTGCCATAATATGAATAAACTGACACACTTTTCTGTTTTAGTACCGTCTGCTACCCTCTCCGCTGAACTGAAGGCTTCGCTGGTAGAAGGTAATGCATGATATTACTGTTTACATCTAAACCCTGACTCACATTCAGCTGCACCTGTCCAGCATGTTGATGATCTGTCGGCCCTCCCTCCATGCAGCCCCTGCTCTGCCTGCAAAGACACGTGTGCCCCTCCCAAAGGAGCTGATGCCGGAACCATCCGCCCCGACGCCAACACAGACCCACATCACTGTTCCAGGTGTGTATATGTTTGCCTCGTTGCCCCGACTACGGTGAAGATGCCAAGTGTCATACGACATTATTTCTTTATTTTACTGTTGATAATAACGACATGTTTTAATATTTTCTATAGCGGCTCGTGAGAGTTCTGCAGAGCCCTGTCGACCGACACTGCGTCCACCAGCTGCGCCAACACCAAGTGAGTGATGCTAACATTAACAATAGTATCACATGTTTGAGGCGCCTTCAAGTGTTTGAATGTTTCTCATTCGGATGTGTACTTGCTAAAAATAATTTTTCTAAAAATCACATTGTAATTATTTGCTATGTGTTTTTATTTCTTGTCTGCCTAGGTAAGCCATTACCCAGGCCATCAACGGGCCCCCAGCTGTCCTCCTCCTCCTCCTCCTCCTCCTCCTCCTCCTCCTCCTCCTCCTCCTCCTCCTCCTCCTCCTCCTCCTCCTCCTCCTCCTCCTCCTCCTCCTTCTCCTCAGCTTCCTGCCTACAACCAGGATGTCAGTCATTGGAACTGTTCGCCGCAGCAGAGGACCTGGATGAAGATTGAGCTTGAATCCATGGGGCTCTGGCCAGGCTCCGTTCCTGTACGCAACCCTCTGAAGATGGTGTCATTGTGGCGTGGCCCTCCCCAGCCAGAGCTGATTGACAGCGTGTATGATTTTCCCCGCGCCAAGTACTTTCAGCTCCATCCCTTTTTCATCTGGAAGCCAGAAAATGACAATTTGATGGGTAGACTGAGGAACAACTACCCTCTGCCGTGTATCGACGGCTGTGCTCAGCCTCAAATTGCCTCTGCCGGTGTTGGTAGGCCGCGTGTGATTGTCGGCACCACCGGACAGTACTACTTGCTGTCTTCAAGGCTCTGCTGCAAAGGCTGCCGGAAGAGGTGGTATGCCGACAACCCATCCTGGCTGGAGAAGCTCCCCGAGAGGTTCACCAACCTGCTGCCAGCAGCACTGACTCACAAGAAGGCCATCTGTAAGTCGGTGCTGGACGAGCTCCGGCGCAGCGGCAAGTCGCCCACTGATATGGCCAAGCAGATCACGGAGTTGATGCACCTCAAGTATGAATGTGCTGACCTGGCGTACCTCCTCAGCTGTAAGAACATCATGGACGGTGAGGAAGGAAAGTACGACCAGAAGACAATTACCCGGTTCCTTCGGCAGGAAACCAAGCCGGCTCCCTTTGGAGGGTACGGGGACTCTGATGGCTGGAACGGGATCTCTGTGTCCGCACACTACCTGACAACACAATAGGGATATCACTTCTGTTGTTTTCCTCCTGTGTGTCTGTTAATGCCAAATTGTCATCCTGTGTGTTTTAAAACATTTACATTATATCATTCTCTATTTACTACTGCTTTATTTACTTTTTTATATTTACTTTATTTAACAAAATATTATTTACTTCTACCTTATTTTGTTACTTATATATTGTATGTTTTGTACATAATCTGCTTTGTTTCTGTTGTCTACAATAAAGACGTTTTCTTGATTAATATCTACATGTCTCATTCATTAGTACATTATTTATACTACATGGTCCATATCTTAAATATAAATAATACCTTCAGAGTTTTTCTTTTGAAGGTAATAAATACATATAAACACAATAATAGTTACTATAAGAAATTAGGATTCACATTTCTTGATTCATAGATAGCTCTTTATCTTTGATTATGTATCACAGACTTTGCCCCAACCGGGTCTCGAACCTGCGAACAGAAGAAATATCAGCTGGCTAAGACGGTGGTTCAGCACCATGGAGAGCATCAGTAATGCTGCGATTTTATTGGCTGTCAGTCTATGCCACCTAAGCACGTCTTGCCCCCGCGTGGCAGGCGAGAATTCTACCACTGAACCACCAATGCTTACGTTGAGGTCTTCTTACTACTCCGAAAATAAAATCAGACGGGAGTTCGATTCCCGGGCGAGGCAAGCGCAATTTTTGGAAAGGGCCTTTATCCCTGCCAATGTTGAATACCTGCCACACTCGAGGAAGGCTGTTGTTTATGTGCTAAAAGATTTTGCATTCAAGATCGGAAGAGAAAATTCACAGGATTGCCTTGCCATTTAATACTGAAATGGATGGCGTTGAATCATGCACGTTACCCGCCAGATCAGAAATGAATACACTACAAAAGATATGCCCCGTGTGAGGCTCGAACTCACGACCTTCAGATTATGAGACTGACGCGCTGCCTACTGCGCCAACGAGGCCCAAAAGCAGCATTCCGTTGGGTGACAATGGCAGAGTCCACAATAAAGGGGTCAAGTCTGTGGAGACCAGGATGAACAGGACGTAGACGCAAAGCAGGTCATCTAAAGGAACATATAAGTGGACGACAGACTCTCCCCATTCTCTTCTGATGACAAAATGTTAAATGAAATGTTGGTGTCCTTAAAGCCTTGTTATAGTTTCCTTGTTCTGGCTGTCTATGGAGCACATGAGTTGATTTTTCCTCTTCCCATCAATATTGTCCCGATGAAATCCAAGGGCCCTTATTTCTGTCAGTATTGAGCGATTGTCTGATGAACAGTCTATCAACAGTCAACAGCTTGTTTGATCCCTTGGAGCTTCAGATTCCCAGGTAGTACTTTCAAGTTTCTCTCATCAACACCGCGTAAGGAACTATGTGAATTTGGGCAACTCATTGTTCACAGGATTGCCTTGCCATTTAATACTGAAATGGATGGCGTTGAATCATGCACGTTACCCGCCAGATCAGAAATAAATACACTACAAAAGATATGCCCCGTGTGAGGCTCGAACTCACGACCTTCAGATTATGAGACTGACGCGCTGCCTACTGCGCCAACGAGGCCCAAAAGCAACATTCTGTTGGGTGACAATGGAGGAGTCCAGCATAAAGGGGTCAAGCCAAGACCTGTTCTAGAGGTCGAAACGTCGAAACGTCAAACGCAGATGAGCTCACGCAGGGAAGAAAAGTAATCGCCCGTAGCATAGAGCAAGAAGGGGAATCAAAGAGTCTGGCTGAAAGAGCCATTTGCTTTCATTTACAAGATGTGCATTGGTAAGGAATGGAATTCGATGGGCGGAGTCAGGACCTTCAAACATCTCCTCGTTAGTATAGTGGTCAGTATCCCCGCCTGTCACGTGGGAGACCGGGGTTCAATTCCCCGACGGGTAGTGTACGCACTTTTTTGTTGATGTGGTTAACAGCCATGCAGTACAGACATTCAAAAAAGAATGCCCCTGAACCACCTATAATGGAGAATACATTTTGGACAACTGTAAAGACTGTCTGTCGAGACCCGGAGGAACAGGGTGCAAACGCAAAGCAAGACATCTAAAGGAACTAATAAGTGGACGACCGAATGTTGGTGTCCATAAAGGCTTGCCATAGTTTCCTGGTTCTGGCTGTCCATGGAGCACATGAGTAAATTGTTCCTCTTTGCATGCAATGAATATAAGAAAGCACTGCGTAAAGCGAGAGCAGCGTACTACTGTTCATTAATAGATGAGAATAAGAATAATGCAAGATTTCTTTTCAGCACTGTAGCCAAGCTGACAGAGAGCCACAGCTCGATTGAGCCTTCTATTCCCATAGCACTCAGTAGCAATGATTTTATGTGCTTTTTTAACGATAAAATTGTTACTCTTAGAAACAAAATAAATGACCTCTTGCCTTCGACCAGTATAGTGTTATCAACAGCTCCCGGAATCGTAAGTTCTAATATTACACTAGATAGTAAACTAGAATGCTTTTCAGCCATTAACCTTGAACAATTACATTCAATGATTCTCTCTTCTAAACCATCAACGTGCATGTTAGACCCAATTCCAACTAAGCTGTTGAAGGAAGTTTTTCCATTAATTAGCACTTCTTTATTAAATATTATGAATATGTCTTTATTATCAGGCTATGTTCCACAATCATTCAAAGTAGCAGTGATAAAACCGCTTCTTAAAAAGCACAACCTCGATCCAGAGGTTTTAGCCAACTATAGACCTATTTCTAATCTTCCGTTCCTCTCAAAAATTCTTGAGAAAGCGGTCGCAAAACAGTTGTGTGATTACTTAAAAAACAATGATTTATTTGAAGATTTTCAGTCTGGCTTTAGAACACATCATAGCACAGAGACAGCTCTGGTTAAAGTCACAAATGATATTCTAATAGCCTCAGACAAGGGACTTGTCTCTATTCTTGTTTTGCTCGATCTCAGTGCTGCATTTGATACTATCGACCATGATATCCTATTGCAAAGACTAGAGCACTTAGTTGGCATACAGGGAACTGCTTTAGGCTGGTTTAGGTCCTATCTATCTGAACGCTCTCAGTTTGTAAGTGTCAACGATGAATCTTCCACGCAAACCAAAGTTAGCCATGGAGTGCCACAGGGCTCAGTGCTCGGACCTATTTTGTTCACATTATATATGCTTCCGTTAGGCAATATTATAAGGAATCATTCTGTAAACTTTCATTGTTATGCGGATGATACTCAACTATATTTATCAATCAAGCCTGATGAAATTAATCATCTAAATAAAATTCAAGACTGCCTTAAGGACTTAAAAACGTGGATGACCTTAAACTTTTTGATGTTAAACACGACCAAAACTGAAGTTATTGTACTTGGCCCGAAGAATCTACAAAACAAATTATCTAAAGATATACTAACTATGGATGGCATTAATTTGGCCTCCAGTGAGACTGTAAGGAATCTTGGTGTTATATTTGATCAGGATTTATCCTTTAACGCCCACATAAAATCAATTTCAAGGACCGCCTACTTCCATCTACGTAACATTGCAAAAATCAGGCATATCTTGCCTCAAAACGATGCAGAGAAACTAGTCCATGCATTTGTTACTTCTAGGCTGGATTATTGTAACTCTTTACTATCAGGGAGTACCAAGAATTCAATCAAGTCGCTTCAGCTGATTCAAAATGCTGCGGCTCGTGTACTAACCAGAGTTAGGAAAAGGGACCACATTACTCCTGTTCTGGCTGCCTTACACTGGCTCCCTATAGAACACAGGATAGAATTTAAAATTCTTCTTCTCGCCTACAAAGCCCTTAATGGGCAGGCGCCATCTTACCTTAAAGAACTCATTATACCCTACTGTCCTACTAGGGCATTGCGTTCCAAGAATGCAGGGTTGTTGGTTGTTCCTCGAGTCTCTAAAAGTACAATGGGAGCCAGAGCCTTTTCTTATCAAGCTCCACATTTGTGGAATCAGCTTCCAGTTTGTGTTCGGGCGGCAGACACCCTATCCGTTTTTAAGAGTGCGCTTAAGACCTTCCTTTTTGATAAAGCTTATAGTTAGGGCTGATTAGATTCAGCCCCTAGTTTTGCTGATATAGGCTTAGTTTGTCGGGGGACATCTTACTTCTTCCTTCTCTCTGTCTATACCCGTGTACTCTCATGTTCCCATTAACCCAGCTTCCCCAAATGTCTTTCTTTTTGGGGTCTATATATGCTGGGATCCGGAGTCATGGATGATCCTGCGGTCCTGTGTCCTGGATCGCGAGCGCTGGATCTTGAGTCGTGGCTGTGGTCTTGGATCATCGGTCCTGGATGGATATCCTCGTGGATTCATCTTCCTATTATACACACATGCATTTCCAAACATTTGGACTACCTATGTTGCAAATGTATTATCTTTTCAATTTACACACGGCATCTATTGCACGTCTGTCCGTCCTGGGAGAGGGATCCCTCCTCTGTTGCTCTCCCTGAGGTTTCTCCCATTTTTCCCTTTAAACTGGGTTTTCTTTGGAAGTTTTTCCTTGTACGATGTGAGGGTCTAAGGACAGAGGGTGTCGTATTGTCATACTGATATTCTGTACACACTGAGACAAATGTAACATTTGTGATATTGGGCTATATAAATAAACATTGATTGATTGATATTGCCCTGATGAAATCCAAGGGCCCTTATTTCTGTCAGTATTGAGCGATTGTCTGATGAACAGTCTATCAACAGTCAACAGCTTGTTTGATCTCTTGGAGCTTCAGATTCCAAGGTAGTACTTTCCAGTTTCTCTCATCAACACCGCGTAAGGAACTATGTGAATTCGGGCTACTCATTAGAACTTAAAGGAAGTGCATTGGCCGGGAATCGAACCCGGGCCTCCCGCGTGGCAGGCGAGAATTCTACCACTGAACCACCAATGCTTACGTTGAGGTCTTCTTACCACTTCGAAAAATAAAATCAGACGGGAGTTCGATTCCCGGGCGAGGCAAGCGCAATTTTTGGAAAGGGCCTTTATTCCTGCCTATGTTGAATACCTGCCACACTTGAGGAAGGCTGTTGTTTATGTGCTAAAAGATTTTGCATTCAAGATCGGAAGAGAAAATTCACAGGATTTCCTTGCCATTTAGAAATGGATGGCGTTGAATCATGCACGTTACCCGCCAGCTCAGAAATGAATACACTACAAAAGATATGCCCCGTGTGAGGCTCGAACTCACGACCTTCAGATTATGAGACTGACGCGCTGCCTACTGCGCCAACGAGGCCCAAAAGCAACATTCTGTTGGGTGACAATGGCAGAGTCCAGCATAAAGGGGTCAAGCCAAGACCTGTTCTAGAGGTCTAAGGTCGAAACGTCAAACGCAGATGAGCTCACGCAGGGAAGAAAAGTAATCGCCCGTAGCATAGAGCAAGAAGGGGAATCAAAGAGTCTGGCTGAAAGAGCAATTTGTTTTCATTTACAAGATGTGCATTGGTAAGGAATGGAATTCGATGGGCGGAGTCAGGACCGTCAAACATCTCCTCGTTAGTATAGTGGTCAGTATCCCCGCCTGTCACGCGGGAGACCGGGGTTCAATTCCCCGACGGGGAGTGTACGCATTTTGTTGATGTGGTTAACAGCCATGCAGTACAGACATTCAGAAAAAGAATGCCCCTGAACCACCTATAATGGAGAATACATTTTGGACAACTGTAAAAACTGTCTGTCGAGACCCGGAGGAAAAGGGCGCAAACGCAAAGCAGGACATCTAAAGGAACTAATAAGTGGACGACCGAATGTTGGTGTCCATAAAGGCTTGCCATAGTTTCCTGGTTCTGGCTGTCCATGGAGCACATGAGTAAATTGTTCCTCTTTGCATGCATATTGCCCTGATGAAATCCAAGGGCCCTTATTTCTGTCAGTATTGAGCGATTGTCTGATGAACAGTCTATCAACAGTCAACAGCTTGTTTGATCTCTTGGAGCTTCAGATTCCAAGGTAGTACTTTCCAGTTTCTCTCATCAACACCGCGTAAGGAACTATGTGAATTCGGGCTACTCATTGTTCACAGGATTGCCTTGCCATTTAATACTGAAATGGATGGCGTTGAATCATGCTCGTTACCCGCCAGATCAGAAATGAATACACTACAAAAGATATGCCCCGTGTGAGGCTCGAACTCACGACCTTCAGATTATGAGACTGACGCGCTGCCTACTGCGCCAACGAGGCCCAAAAGCATCATTCCGTTGGGTGACAATGGCAGAGTCCACAATAAAGGGGTCAAGTCTGTGGAGACCAGGGGGAACAGGACGTAGACGCAAAGCAGGTCATCTAAAGGAACATATAAGTGGACAACAGACTCTCCCCATTCTCTTCTGATGACAACATTTTAAATGAAATGTTGGTGTCCTTAAAGCCTTGTTATAGTTTCCTAGTTCTGGCTGTCCATGGAGCACATGAGTTGATTTTTCCTCTTCCCATCAATATTGTCCCGATGAAATCCAAGGGCCCTTATTTCTGTCAGTATTGAGCGATTGTCTGATGAACAGTCTATCAACAGTCAACAGCTTGTTTGATCCCTTGGAGCTTCAGATTCCCAGGTAGTACTTTCAAGTTTCTCTCATCAACACCGCGTAAGGAACTATGTGAATTTGGGCAACTCATTGTTCACAGGATTGCCTTGCCATTTAACACTGAAATGGATGGCGTTGAATCATGCACGTTACCCGCCAGATCAGAAATGAATACACTACAAAATATATGCCCCGTGTGAGGCTCGAACTCACGGCCTTCAGATTATGAGACTGACGCGCTGCCTACTGCGCCAACGAGGCCCAAAAACAACATTCTGTTGGGTGACAATGGAGGAGTCCAGCATAAAGGGGTCAACCTGTTCTAGAGGTCTAAAGGTCTAAAGGTCGAAACGTCAAACGCAGATGAGCTAACGCAGGGAAGAAAAGTAATCGCCCGTAGCATAGAGCAAGAAGGGGAATCGAAGAGTCTGGCTGAAAGAGCAATTTGTTTTCATTTACAAGATGTGCATTGGTAAGGAATGGAATTCGATGGGCGGAGTCAGGACTGTCAAACATCTCCTCATTAGTATAGTGGTCAGTATCCCCGCCTGTCACGTGGGAGACCGGGGTTCAATTCCCCGTCGGGGAGTGTACGCACTTTTTTGTTGATGTGGTTAACAGCCATGCAGTACAGACATTCAGAAAAAGAATGCCCCTGAACCAACATTAATGGAGAATACATTTTGGACAACTGTAAAGACTGTCTGTCGAGACCCGGAGGAACAGGGCGCAAACGCAAAGCAGGACATCTAAAGGAACTTATAAGTGGACGACCGAATGTTGGTGTCCATAAAGGCTTGCCATAGTTTCCTGGTTCTGGCTGTCCATGGAGCACATGAGTAAATTGTTCCTCTTTGCATGCATATTGCCCTGATGAAATCCAAGGGCCCTTATTTCTGTCAGTAGTGAGCGATTGTCTGATGAACAGTCTATCAACAGTCAACAGCTTGTTTGATCTCTTGGAGCTTCAGATTCCCAGGTAGTACTTTCCAGTTTCTCTCATCAACACGGCGTAAGGAACTATGTGAATTTGGGCAACCCATTGTTCACAGGATTGCCTTGCCATTTAATACTGAAATGGATGGCGTTGAATCATGCACGTTACCCGCCTGATCAGAAATGAATACACTACAAAAGATATGCCCCGTGTGAGGCTCGAACTCACGGCCTTCAGATTATGAGACTGACGCGCTGCCTACTGCGCCAACGAGGCCCAAAAGCAACATTCTGTTGGGTGACAATGGGCGGGAGTCCAGCATAAAGGGGTCAAGCCAAGACCTGTTCTAGAGGTCTAAAGGTCGAAACGTCAAACGCAGATGAGCTCACGCAGGGAAGAAAAGTAATCGCCCGTAGCATAGAGCAAGAAGGGGAATCGAAGAGTCTGGCTGAAAGAGCAATTTGTTTTCATTTACAAGATGTGCATTGGTAAGGAATGGAATTCGATGGGCGGAGTCAGGCCTGTCAAACATCTCCTCGTTAGTATAGTGGTCAGTATCCCCGCCTGTCACGCGGGAGACCGGGGTTCAATTCCCCGACGGGGAGTGTATGCACTTTTTTGTTGATGTGGTTAACAGCCATGCAGTACAGACATTCAGAAAAAGAATGCCCCTGAACCACCTATAATGGAGAATACATTTTGGACAACTGTAAAGACTGTCTGTCGAGACCCGGAGGAACAGGGCGCAAACGCAAAGCAGGACATCTAAAGGAACTAAAGTGGACGACCGAATGTTGGTGTCCATAAAGGCTTGCCATAGTTTCCTGGTTCTGGCTGTCCATGGAGCACATGAGTCACATGATGTCCTGCAAAGGCTAGATGAAATCAAGGCCACCATCACTTCCCAGTACGGTCGGATCCTGAAGATGGATTAACCAAAAAGGTGGCCCGTAAGCTAGCGGGAAAAAGCTACGTCACCGCTACCTGGGCAACCAACGTTGGTAATGAGCATGGACAGGTCATCATGTCGGTGCTCACAGCCAGCGAGGGCTATGGTCTTGGTCCTATGGTTGAAGGACTCATCAACAGATACAGAATGGCTGGGGTGGCTCCTCCTGAAGTGCTATATGTAGACCGAGACTGCTGTGGAAACACTCTTCAAAGGAGGATGTTTGAAGAGTGGAACAACATGACAATCCGGTTAGACATCTGGCACTTCATGTGATCAGATTTGCTACGGGTTGCAGCACAGACTCCCACCAGCTGTATGCCACTTTTATGAGTCGCCTCAGCCACTGTATTTTCATGTGGGACCAGGACGACCCGAAGGCCGCGAAGGATGCAAAGTAGGGATGCACGATATTGGTTTTTTGAAACCGATACCGATACCGATAACTTCCTGCTTCTCAAGACCGATACCGATACCGATAAACGATAAAAAAAAATGTACGCCACTAATTATTTGAACACATTTTTTTCCCTCGGCCGCCCCGTAGCTTCAGAGCGCATCGAGTTTAAAATACCATCTACAAGCTGATGCTGACAGCCCCGCTCCTGCCGCCCGCTTGTGGCAGACCACACTTCCACGCTCAGCGGCAGGCACCGACTGGTCATCTGGAGGACCGGGAGGGTGTGTGTGCGTGTGGTCCGAGCGAGCGAGAGAGAGACCTTAGTGCATTGTTGTTGTTAGCATCTGGTGCTAGCTAGCTGCGCTAACGGATATAAGAAGCTGTTTAAATGAAAACAGAGGAGCGCTCTATCCACACAACTGCGCCGAGCACTTGACTTGATGCAGGAAGCAGACAGCGGGACATTGGAGGAGAAGTCAGCACACTCAGCAACATGATTGCAGCGTCCAGGCAGCTCCGGTTCGAGCATATGCCTTCAGTTGCACATAGCTCCAACGCGCGCGCGAAGTATTAGGGAGCGCTGGATTTGTGAAGAACTCCCCTCTTCCTAAACCACTAACACCACAGTACTGGCAAAACGGGAGGAGCCGAGTGAAAAACAAGCGCCCCTCATCCCAACCCACCCACACCGCAGTATCTCTCTCTTTCTTTCTACCCAAAAAATATATTGTATATTATCGGGGCTATTAATACTGTTATCGGGATGACGTCATAATTCCTAATATCGTGCATCCCTAATGCAAAGCGTGCAGAGCTAGAAGCTGGAGGGAGACATCCATCCGAGGCTGATGTGCTTCACTCTGTCAGCAGAAGTGAGCTAGCTCTGCATTGCCCACGGCACAGAGGAGACCCAGGCTCAGATGCATAGGCTCATCCAGGCCTTTGATGGAGATGCTGGTCGGGACTCTCTGGGAGTGCCACTCATCAACTCGGCCCGGATGAGTGAAATCCTCAAGTCCCAGTGGAAGCATGTGGCCTGCATCCAGGATCCTCCAGGGGAGCAGCTCTACGCACACACTGGCTCCAGTGTGAAGGGAGGGCACCGCCTGCCAACATACCGCTGTGCCAGAGGCTCTACTTCCCTGGAGTCATTTCACCTGCCCCTGAACCGGCTCATCCCAGGTCAATATGCGTTTCCCTTTCCTCATCCTATGGTTAGATTCATCACCATTGGATTGGAATAAATAACAGCTGTGTTTTTATCTATACAAATGTTGAAATGATCTGAAATAAAAACACGATACATTTCAAAATGTACTTTACAGGTACTCTGGCAAGTGACACCTTTTTCCAAGCCTATCTTTCGGATGGACTGGCACGCTGGAATGAGGACCGGGCTGCGGCAGCACCCAGGGACGAGCAGCAGCATCCACACGGCTCCAGTCACCTCCTTCGCCATGCGGGGAATACTGTGGTGTTAGTGGTTTAGGAAGAGGGGAAGAGGGGAGTTCTTCACAAATCCAGCGCTCCCTAATACTTCGAACCTGATCAGTCACCTGAAACATCGCCATCGCTACGATGGTGTGTTAAACACCATACAATGTCATACAATACAGTGTGTGTGTGTGTGTGTGTGTGTGTGTGTGTGTGTGTGTGTGTGTGTGTGTCTGCGCGTGTGTCTGCGCGCGCGCGTTGGAGCTATGTGCAACTCAAGGCATATGCTCGAACCGGAGCTGCCTGGAAGCTGCAATCATGTTCATGTATCCGTGCTGAGTGTGCTGACTTCTCCTCAATGTCCCGCTGTCTGCTTCCTGCATCAAGTCAAGTGCTCGGCGCAGTTGTGTGGATAGAGCGCTCCTCTGTTTTCATTTAAACAGCTCCTTATATCCGTTAGCGCAGCTAGTTAGCACCAGATGCTAACAACAACAATGCACGTAAGGTCTCTCTCTTGCTCGCTCGGACCACACGTACACACACCCTCCCGGTCCTCCAGATGGCCAGTCGGTGCCTGCCGCTGAGCGTGGAAGTGTGGTCTGCCACAAGCGGGCGGCAGGAGCGGGGCTGTCAGCATCAGCTTGTAGATGGTATTTTAAACTCGATGCGCTCTGAAGCTACGGGGCGGCCGAGGAAAAAAAATACACATGCGTTAATCGCGTTAAAATAATTAGTGGCATAATTTTAATTTTTATTATCGGTATCGGTATCGGTATCGGTCTTGAGAAGCAGGAAGTTATCGGTATCGGTATCGGTTTCAAAAAACCAATATCGTGCATCCCTAATATTTATTTAATACCTTAAACCCGTGTTTCTCAAACTTTTTCATACCAAGGACTTAACCAATAAAAAAACACTCTACCACCTAACTCCACAAATATAAAAATACACATGGTTTTTATAGAACAGATAACAAATCGCCTGAACATGGTACAAACAGGTAGCAACATGTGTGACGAAGGTGTTGCACTGGGCTATATCATGCAGTCAAAAGTGAAACTTAAGCTCGCTCCATTGCGGAGATATTCCTGCGAGAGTGCGGAAAACTTAAATGTATTTATTTATTTAAAATGTTACCAATATACTCACGGACCACCAGAGGTCCGCGGACCACACTTTGAAAAACACTGCCTTAAACAACAGCTTAAAATATAATCAAGTGTATTATATATTAAGCTGTAGATGTATCCTCTGAAAGCAGGTTAAAGAAAGAGAAACTAACCGAGAATCATGTTTGAAGTGTGTACATCAGAGCATGGACAACTATATTAGCCATTAGCATAGCTGCTAGCTAATGGGACAACGCGGTCAGATCACATGTGTGTGTGTTTGCCTGCATATGTTTTGGTTTGCTTCTTTGTTTTGTCTGTTTGCTTCTTTGTTTGTGAGTGAGTGCAGGCTTTGACTGACCTTTTAAGTTACAGGAAACTCCAGTTATCGCTGTTTCTTCCCTCCAGTCTCTCTTCTGTGTACATCTCGTCGGCGCGTGCGGTTGCTGAGCTGCTGCGCACGTGTCCTCCGAGCGGCCAGCTGAAGCGTCTCTGACCAACAGAGGGGGCGCGGACACGGGGTCATGGGGTCATGGGGTCCCATCATCATGTTTTGTTCACAGTGCATACCAACGTTGGACTATAAATTAATACATTATTTCTGAGAGCAGTATTTTAAACTCTACTTGTATCTTATCAGTTAATTAGTTACAACAATACACTAACTCTTCTCTGGTTCTGGCAGCAACAGTTCTTTCTGAAATGCTTTGGGACACTTGGATGTATCGCTTTTACTATGATGATTAGCCTATTACCATTAGCCAGACAGTATTGTGTGACTTGTTAATAATAATAATAATAGATTTATTTTGTTAGCGCTTCTACAGGTGCTCAAAGTCGCTTTAGAGAGAGTAGGCAGGACTCTGAGAGGAACTGGGAGCATGGTTTGGTTTGGTTTGCTGCATGGCTGAAGATCCATTTTATTTCTAACGAAGCACCTGCAGGATGAGGTGTTTTAGAGATACATATCATATTCCCTTCCACACATCTGAGGACTCCAGGATTTAGCCTGGTCCGGACTTTGTCCCACGAGCCCCTGAGTACAGAAATGAAATACCATTTTAATCAATGATCCCCAAATTCACAATGGAGCTTAAATCTTCTTCCGGGCCGGACAGAGCGGGGACAACACTTCACATGTTACAGCTGTCAGGGGATTCAAATACTACACTGTCATGTGGGTTTTTAAATCTATTGAGTTTTGAAGGATGGTCAGACATTAAACCACCTGCTGATATCACTTAAGTAATCCATTGATGTCTATTTAGAGCTCATAAATTATAAAACTGCCACCTTTCTGTAGTAAACACAGCACAAAGTAAGTACTTCAGTATGTTTGTTTATTTTGCACCAACATGTTGTAGCTCACTGGAAAGAATGAATGAACTGAATGATGGAGTCCATATTACTTCAGTACTCCTCTCCTTCGTCCTCCTCCCCCACGCTGTCGGTGCCCACCTCCTCGTAGTCCTTCTCCAGGGCGGCCATGTCCTCCCTGGCCTCGGAGAACTCCCCCTCCTCCATCCCCTCGCCCACGTACCAGTGCACGAAGGCCCTCTTGGCGTACATCAGGTCGAACTTGTGGTCCAGGCGCGCCCAGGCCTCTGCGATGGCGGTGGTGTTGCTCAGCATGCACACCGCCCTCTGCACCTTGGCCAGGTCTCCTCCGGGAACCACGGTGGGGGGCTGGTAGTTGATGCCCACCTTGAAGCCAGTGGGACACCAGTCCACGAACTGGATGGTGCGCTTGGTTTTGATGGTGGCGATGGCAGAGTTCACATCTTTGGGAACAACGTCTCCGCGGTACAGGAGACAGCAGGCCATGTACTTCCCGTGGCGAGGGTCGCATTTCACCATCTGGTTGGCGGGCTCGAAGCAGGCGTTGGTGATTTCTGCGACCGACAGCTGCTCGTGGTAGGCCTTCTCCGCGGAGATAACCGGCGCGTAGGTGGCCAGAGGGAAGTGGATTCGAGGGTAGGGCACCAGGTTGGTCTGGAACTCCGTCAGATCCACGTTCAAGGCGCCGTCGAAGCGCAGGGAGGCGGTGATGGAGGAGACGATCTGTCCGATCAGCCTGTTGAGGTTGGTGTAGGTCGGCCGCTCGATGTCCAGGTTCCTGCGGCAGATGTCGTAGATGGCCTCGTTGTCCACCATGAAGGCGCAGTCGGAGTGCTCCAGGGTGGTGTGGGTGGTCAGGATGGAGTTGTAGGGCTCCACCACAGCCGTGGACACTTGAGGAGCCGGATAGATGGCAAACTCAAGCTTGGACTTCTTCCCGTAGTCGACGGAGAGACGCTCCATCAGCAGGGAGGTGAAGCCAGAGCCGGTTCCCCCTCCGAAGGAGTGGAAGATGAGGAAACCCTGGAGCCCTGTGCACTGGTCGGCCTGCGGGAAAACAAAACAATAGAATTAGTTTATTATTAGATCTAAACTCGAGTCACAAAGCTTTGGCTTCAAAACTCACCAGTTTACGAGTCCTGTCCAGAACCAGGTCGATGATCTCCTTCCCGATGGTGTAGTGCCCGCGGGCGTAGTTGTTGGCTGCATCTTCCTTTCCAGTGATCAGCTGCTCCGGGTGGAAGAGCTGCCGGTAGGTTCCTGTGCGGACTTCATCTGTAAATGGAAAGAAAT
The DNA here is from genome assembly GCA_036324595.1 of Champsocephalus gunnari. NCBI lineage: Eukaryota > Metazoa > Chordata > Actinopteri > Perciformes > Channichthyidae > Champsocephalus > Champsocephalus gunnari. The sequence goes on along the minus strand of CM070451.1, from coordinate 1,464,487 downwards.
TCAACATAAAAATGGATGGGGTGGCATACTTTCTGTATTTTAAAAGTCTCAAGGAAAGGATCTGATGATGGTACCGATGACCGTGGGCTCCAGGTCCACGAACACGGCTCTGGGAACGTGTTTTCCAGCTCCAGTCTCGCTGAAGAAGGTGTTGAAGGAGTCGTCTCCCCCCCCGATGGTCTTGTCGCTCGGCATCTGACCGTCCGGCTGGATGCCGTGCTCCAGACAGTAGAGCTCCCAGCATGCATTGCCTATCTGAGCTCCAGCTTGGCCAATGTGGACGGAGATGCATTCACGCTGCGAGAGAAAGTGGATCAGATGTCAATAACTTCCTGCAGACCATAAAAACTCTTAAGATTGAAGTTGCAAGGCTTTATTGTCGTGCACATACATTAGCTACAGTGTAGATATGGTAATGAAAAACTGGCTCCTCCAACATGCAACATGAATATATGACAGAACAAATAAGACGAATAAACAGATGAAATAGTGCAAGAGAATTAACATAGCACGCTTACGTTAAAGATACAGTCGGCTTCAAGAGGATGAGCCGCATTATTTAACTGAAGAAAATTAAATCAGCCATGGTAGCTTCAGCAAACAATAAGTGAAAGTATCCCAGTGGTATTTCCCCTGACGCCGCGTAACCAAGCCACGCGCGAGAGATACTAAACAAACCGTATGTCCCACTCGGATACCAGGGACATTTTAAAAGCTATAAAGTGTCTCACTTCCTGTAAGCGGATGAAACATTGACAACATTCCCCAATACCTCTCCGGCATTAAAGAGTATACTGTGCACCCCAATGGCTTTGCACACGCTGCCGAACACACACACTCTCCGTTCTGGGGTGTATTCCGTGTTTCACTCATGTCGCGGTGTTTCGGGTGTGTTACCTAAACGTTAAAACAAAGAAGTCCTCACCATGTTGTCTCTGTAGCAGTCCCTCGTTCACCTGAGATGAGTGGCTGGGGATGGTGTGTGCGTGAGAGCTGCAGCCGAGCGGCTTTATAACATGCACGGCATCACCTAGCAACAGCCTCTTTCTGTTGTGGTAACCGGAGACGCCGCGCGAGCGCACACACGGTGAAAGGTGAGGAGAGGGGGCACGAGAGGAAGATCAGCTCGGATCGGAGGGACAACAGCTGTTCTTACACAAGCGAGTAGCCGGCGACAATGGCAGAGAGGCCGTGACATATGACCCATACAGCACCCCCCCCCCTCCTCCAGTTACACGTGTTGGATGAAAGGCCTGCTCGCTGCTGCTGTGCGGGGAGCAGGAGGTTCAGACTAAGTAAAGGACGTCTTGAAACAGTTTGCCTGCTGTTGGACAGGACCTTGCATTCTCCAAACTCAAAGATATTGCATGCATGAAGACATTCTGAAATGGAGCCGTGTTTACGTTTAATATTCTGTTAACATGTCTCGTTTGGAGCCTCGGTGTTTATCTGGCAGAGGAACTGGGTTTTCAGGAACTGGGTTTTCTTCGGAAGTTTTTCCTTGTACGATGTGAGGGTCTGAGGACAGAGGGTCTGAGGACAGAGGGTCTGAGGACAGAGGGTCTGAGGACAGAGGGTCTTAGGACAGAGGGTCTAAGGACAGAGGGTCTAAGGACAGAGGGTCTGAGGACAGAGGGTCTGAGGACAGAGGGTCTAAGGACAGAGGGTCTGAGGACAGAGGGTCTGAGGACAGAGGGTCTAAGGACAGAGGGTCTGAGGACAGAGGGTCTGAGGACAGACGGTCTGAGGACAGAGGGTCTAAGGACAGAGGGTCTAAGGACAGAGGGTCTGAGGACAGAGGGTCTGAGGACAGAGGGTCTAAGGACAGAGGGTCTAAGGACAGAGGGTCTGAGGACAGAGGGTCTGAGGACAGAGGGTCTGAAGACATTCTGTACACACTGTGAAGTCCACTGAGACGAATGTAACATGTGATATTGGGCTATAAATAAACATCGATTGATGATTGATAAACAGATACCTCCTCAGCGACCTGAACGGGCTTTTGGTACAGACCACCGTTGCATCCGCACTTTGGTTCAGATCCATCTGCGATGCGAAGGTACCAGACCTCCTCTGCATTCGAGCAGCATTCGACTTGTGAGAGCTCCAGTGGGTTTCACTGCTCCAAAGAAATGGAGAGGAGCTGGATGCATGCAGTGAAACACCCCGAGAGATGCTAACAACGCGTGTGCGGACAGAGACGTGCTATGGTTTGACTTCTTCCACAGGTGCGTGGGTTCCTCACATCGCCGTATAAACCTGCTAACCCTGAAATGATGTAATACGCATTGTTCTGTTCAGACCCCAGACACGGTCTGTTCCGTATTGAGAGCGATCAGACCCATTGTCTTCATATAATCGTACTCTATTGTTTTCAGATACATGGCTGGTATTGGTTTCACCTCTGGCCTGCAGGTAACCATGGAGACGCAACAACAAACCACTTCCTTCTGGCAAGTCATGTTTGCCAGAACACTTCGTCTCCCTGGTTACTCGTTCCTCAGGTCTACTTTGTTGCTCTCGGTCGGCCGCTGATCTGCGCAGAGACGGCAGAACAAATAGCTGGTGTGAGAAACTGAACGTCAGCACGTATAAAAGGGGAAGGGGGGGGTGCAACATTCCTGCTGGGCTTCTCATTGTTAACGACATGACCTTTTCTAGTAGCACACATGAAACACACAGAAGCTTACCATTTTAGCTTTATTTTATATTCTGTTACAGTTTTGTGACATTTGAAGTACAAGATGTTTAACCCCTTAGTACTCCTCCCCTTCTTCTCCTTCGTCCCCCACGCTGTCGGTGCCCACCTCCTCGTAGTCCTTCTCCAGGGCGGCCATGTCCTCCCTGGCCTCGGAGAACTCCCCCTCCTCCATCCCCTCCCCCACGTACCAGTGCACGAAGGCCCTCTTGGCGTACATCAGGTCGAACTTGTGGTCCAGGCGCGCCCAGGCCTCGGCGATGGCGGTGGTGTTGCTCAGCATGCACACCGCCCTCTGCACCTTGGCCAGGTCTCCTCCGGGGACCACGGTGGGGGGCTGGTAGTTGATGCCCACCTTGAAGCCCGTGGGACACCAGTCCACGAACTGGATGGTGCGCTTGGTTTTGATGGTGGCGATGGCAGAGTTCACCTCTTTGGGAACAACGTCTCCGCGGTACAGGAGACAGCAGGCCATGTACTTCCCGTGGCGAGGGTCGCATTTCACCATCTGGTTGGCGGGCTCGAAGCAGGCGTTGGTGATTTCTGAGACCGACAGCTGCTCGTGGTACGCCTTCTCCGCGGAGATAACCGGCGCGTAGGTGGCCAGAGGGAAGTGGATTCGAGGGTAGGGCACCAGGTTGGTCTGGAACTCCGTCAGATCCACGTTCAAGGCGCCGTCGAAGCGCAGGGAGGCGGTGATGGAGGAGACGATCTGTCCGATCAGCCTGTTGAGGTTGGTGTAGGTCGGCCGCTCGATGTCCAGGTTCCTGCGGCAGATGTCGTAGATGGCCTCGTTGTCCACCATGAAGGCGCAGTCGGAGTGCTCCAGGGTGGTGTGGGTGGTCAGGATGGAGTTGTAGGGCTCCACCACAGCCGTGGACACTTGAGGAGCCGGATAGATGGCAAACTCAAGCTTGGACTTCTTCCCGTAGTCGACGGAGAGACGCTCCATCAGCAGGGAGGTGAAGCCAGAGCCGGTTCCCCCTCCGAAGGAGTGGAAGATGAGGAAACCCTGGAGCCCTGTGCACTGGTCGGCCTGCGGGAAAACAAAACAATAGAATTAGTTTATTATTAGATCTAAACTCGAGTCACAAAGCTTTGGCTTCAAAACTCACCAGTTTACGAGTCCTGTCCAGAACCAGGTCGATGATCTCCTTCCCGATGGTGTAGTGCCCGCGGGCGTAGTTGTTGGCTGCATCTTCCTTTCCAGTGATCAGCTGCTCCGGGTGGAAGAGCTGCCGGTAGGTTCCTGTGCGGACTTCATCTGTAAACAAAAAACAGAAAGGATATAATCAGGAGTTCTCGACTTCTGTTTAACCTACAGTTACCTTTGCATTTGAAAATAACGACCGTACCGATGACCGTGGGCTCCAGGTCCACGAACACGGCTCTGGGAACGTGTTTTCCAGCTCCAGTCTCGCTGAAGAAGGTGTTGAAGGAGTCGTCTCCCCCCCCGATGGTCTTGTCGCTCGGCATCTGACCGTCCGGCTGGATGCCGTGCTCCAGACAGTAGAGCTCCCAGCATGCATTACCCATTTGCACACCGGCCTGACCAACATGGATTGAAAGGCATTCACGCTGCACAACAAAAACAGGAGAAATTAGAATTAGGATTAAATGATCTGCGACACAGCTTTTAAATGACAGATTCCTACTTTATATTCAAGAAGAAAGCATGTCGTTAAAACGTGTAAAACTGTAGAAGCTCACCATGATTAGAAATTCCTGCTGCTGACTGAGGATCTGCTCGAGGAATCTGCTTGTTGGAGTTGAGACTCCCCCGGTAGTTATACTGCCTCCAAACTCTATGGTAACCAGCTTTGTTGTCCTTCAACTGGGAGTAACCTTAGTCAATAATTCAGCCGTGGAAATCAGCATGCGAACGCGCTCCGCCACACATCAATAACCCCTTGTCCGGCACCTGGATAATGTATAACCCCGACTGCACACATCTCAGCCTCATTTAGGTCACGGGTAACAAGGTAAACAGAGAATAGTTTAAGTTTGTGTGTGTGTGTGTGTGTGTGTGTGTGTGGGACGCTGATATTCATTAACACCAAATCTCTGTTAGGTGGAGGGGGAGGGGGGTCGCCATGGAGATCTACTAGGAATTTGGTTTATTGCCAAGTAGGTCTTCACAGCTTCAGGTCTTTGGTGTGAATTAAATAGAGAAATAGGAGCAAATATATTTAAAAAAGAACACCTACAATAAATGCAACACAAGATATAAATACTTAGAAGTGGTAAAATGTGGCTGTGGCTGGTTCGATCCCAGCCCAATGGCCGTAGGTGTGTGAGTGTGTGTGTGTGTGTGTGTGTGTGTGTGTGTGTGTGAGAGAGTATGTGTGTTCGTGTGTGAGTGTTAGCTTCCCTACAGCAAGTGGTGCTGCTCTGCTTGAATGAGGTGTGAATGGAAGAATGACTCGTATGTAAAGAGATATTTAAATACAGTCCATTTCCCAAAAGGCACACATAAGACACTGAAACCCCACTTTGTTTTATTCATCTTTAATGACACTGACTTGATCCAACAAATGGTGCGACATTAACCACTTGGACTGATTCCTTATGTGTTAATCCCACACAATGTAAAAATACAGTTTGCGTGGGGTTATCCGTTTTATCCATCAACGTGAAGATGATTCAAAAATCTAAATAAAAGTTGTTAGAAAATGTAAGCCACACTTTAGGTCATGTCTTCAAAATGGCCGGTAAAATAAATGAAAAACTAATGTTCCCTTTTGAAAGTCCTACAAGAAACTGTAATAGATGTTGATAATGTTGTTTAAACCTGTGGCGTTCCCCAGGGCTCTGAGTTGGGTCCTCTGCATTTTTTTCAATCTGAGCCACATTTCTTCCAGCAAAGCCACCCGTCGTCACAGTGTTACAAAATAAATGACAATACAATCAAATACTTCATGCAAGGAACCGTGAAAAGTTCTCATAACATATTTTTTCCCAAAAACCCGATGACGATACATAAAACATTTTGACATTCATTCAATACATTCATGACATGAGTTTTGTCGAGCATATAAATAATTCAGGAAAGGGAATTAAAACAATATTATTAATTTAATTTAGAGGATTGCGCTTCATTGACCAAAAGGGAGTTGGGTTCATAAGTTATCTATGTTTTCATGAGAGACCGTAGCCGTCTAGATGTCCAGCGCATATTTGGAATCATGCACCGATACACTTTGTTGTGTGAATGCACATTTACTGACGTTTCAACTCAGTTCTATCTATAATTCTGAAGAGTTTGGGGCAAAGTACTTCTGCTACATGAACCTCAAACCTTCTGAGTAAAGTTTTCAGGGAAAACACCTTTGATTGAAATATCTTTCTTCTCCAACCAGTGAGTCTCCTGCACACCCAGGAGCCAGCCGTCGTCCTGCAAGAAGACCGGAAAACAAAACGTGGATTTTGAGTACGTTTTGACCCAAAAACAGTCTTTTCCTCAACCAAAGCTACAAGTACACGCATGACCAAGTACTTGTATTTAAGGTCATGCACAACATTTAAAACTGTGACAATTCTGTATGTGACAAAGTAGGGAATGAAAATTAGGCATTACACGCGAAAAGCTCAAAATATTTGACAACTCATGCAGTGTCCTTAAGAGTAGCTTCCTTTTAAAGATAAATGATGAACTAACAAGTATACATGTTTAAATGCTCGGTAGTTGCAAAAGTAGGAATAGATAAAGTGGAAGTGAAGAAAGTGTTGACCTGTTCGTCCGGGTTTTCAAAGGCCAGAACCAGCACAGAGTCTCCCACCTTCAGCTCCAGCTCGTCGCCGTCAGTGGCAGCGTATTCATGCACCGCTTTCACCTGCAGCAGAAACACCCACAGCCTCAGTAAGAAGTGCACAGCATTCATTTATAATCCAAGTCAATGGAGCATTTAGTAATCTAACCTTGTAGATGAATCCTGGGGGGAGGTCCCCGTCCGAGCCATTGGTCACCGCGCTCTGTAGCAGAACATAACAGAAAGGTGCATTATTAAAGAGGACAAAGTCTAAACATGTCGCAGTAGAGCCACAAATCAGGTCCGTGTTACCCCTTAATGTCATTTACAATATGTGTAATAAAACCCTGAAGCATTCATCGGAAAAATAGAACCGTAAAGAAAGGGTTTTTGTGACTTCTAGTGTTTGAGGGATCCTTGATTTCCAGGCTTTAACCTGTGGTGTTTTAAAGACCCCTGACCCTACCTTTCCTTCTTCTCCCCAGTCCCCCTGCACCGCTTTGGCACCATCGTTGTCCCAGTTGGGTTCGGTGTGCGTCTGAGGGGCTTGGACTCCAGCGTCTCCCCAGCACTCCTGCACACTGGGGACTCCAGCGTCTCCCCAGTTGGGTTCGGTGTGCGTCTGAGGGGCTTGGACTCCAGCGTCTCCCCAGCACTCCTGCACACTGGGGACTCCAGCGTCTCCCCAGTTGGGTTCGGTGTGCGTCTGAGGGACTCCAGCGTCTCCCCAGTTGGGTTCGGTGTGCGTCTGAGGGACTCCAGCGTCTCCCCAGCACTCCTGCACACTGGGGACTCCAGCGTCTCCCCAGTTGGGTTCGGTGTGCGTCTGAGGGACTCCAGCGTCTCCCCAGTTGGGTTCGGTGTGCGTCTGAGGGACTCCAGCGTCTCCCCAGCTCTCCTGAACAGGTTCTGCAGGGGTGAAGCTCTGGGCGGTGCTTCCTACGTCTTCCCATCCTCCGTGAGTTTCTTCTGGGTGCCTGTGGTCATCGTGCTGGGGCTCTACAGCTGGCTGGGGCTCTACAGCTGGCTGGGGCTCTACAGCTGGCTGGGGCTCGACAGCAGGCTCGTCATGCTATAAAAGGTCAGGGGGTCGTGGGGTATTGTGGAAGAGGATGGGAGTCGGAGCGTTGGGTTTTAAAAGGGTTTGATAAAGGAAAAGACCCGGGTGGTGTAGGGGTATGGTAAAGGACAGGAAGGAGGTTTTGAGGAGAAAGGTTGAAGCGTTATTTCTTCATCTGCAGACCTTTGCTTTTCATGATGATAGAATAATAAATAGCGCACATTTGTGGGAAGAATTTTGAGTCACTTAAAACTGAATTTCAGTTTCTAGTGACTCATACGACTGCCCTACAGGTTTTCTCCGCTCTGCTTACCCATAAGTCCGTGACGGCGCCTTCGGAGCGGCAGTACGAGACAAGAACAACCAGTGAGATAAACGTGTGAGACCCTTCCATATTTACTCTACTACCGCTTAAAACATCAATGTGGGAACACAGGAAGAGGACGTTATAATAGAGTCCATTTTCAAAACTGTCCTCATTTAGCGCCGCTATCAATTAATCTGATCAGATAATGAGAATCATGCAAGACAAACATTTGCATGCGAAGTGATCATGCAGTTCAAACAAAATCTGACACACACACACAGACACACACACACACACACACTCCAGACACTGCGTTTACATGCAGTTTAAAGTTGGGTCTGTGCACCATGTGTGAGAGGTAAAAGACCGTAGTGTCGTTGTTGTCGATTCTACTATTTAAACATGGTTTTAGATTAGAATCAAAACTAAAACTAAAGCTGCAGGTAAACCCAGTGTTCGGCTGACTTTCACCCACCTTGGGTGCTGTGAATGTGTCGGGCTGTAACACCTCCACATCCCAATCCAGCAGGTTCTCACCCTGCTCCAACACACACACACACACACACACGCGCGCGCACACACGCGCACATGTTAGGGGGGGGGTTACTATCGGGGTAAACAGTCTGCTGTAAGAGGTGGGAAGTAGTGGAGTACAAATACTTTGTTACTGTACTTAAGTACATGTTTCTGGTATCAGTACTTTACTCCACGACGACTTTTTACTTTGACTTCTTACATTTTGAACTCAAATACCTGTACTTTCTACTTCTTACATGTTGAACCAAATACCTGTACTTTCTACTTCTCACATGTTGAACTCAAATACCTGTACTTTCTACTTCTTACATGTTGAACTCAAATACCTGTACTTTCTACTTCTCACATGTTGAACTCAAATACCTGTACTTTCTACTTCTACATGTTGAACTCAAATACCTGTACTTTCTACTTCTTACATGTTGAACTCAAATACCTGTACTTTCTACTTCTTACATGTTGAACCCAAATACCTGTACTTTCTACTTCTTACATGTTGAACTCAAATACCTGTACTTTCTACTTCTTACATGTTGAACCAAATACCTGTACTTTCTACTTCTTACATGTTGAACCCAAATACCTGTACTTTCTACTTCTCACATGTTGAACTCAAATACCTGTACTTTCTACTTCTTACATGTTGAATCCAAATACCTGTACTTTCTACTTCTTACATGTTGAACTCAAATACCTGTACTTTCTACTTCTTACATGTTGAACCCAAATACCTGTACTTTCTACTTCTCACATGTTGAACTCAAATACCTGTACTTTCTACTTCTTACATGTTGAATCCAAATACCTGTACTTTCTACTTCTTACATGTTGAACCAAATACCTGTACTTTCTACTTCTTACATGTTGAACCAAATACCTGTACTTTCTACTTCTTACATGTTGAACTCAAATACCTGTACTTTCTACTTCTCACATGTTGAACTCAAATACCTGTACTTTCTACTTCTTACATGTTGAACCAAATACCTGTACTTTCTACTTCTCACATGTTGAACTCAAATACCTGTACTTTCTACTTCTCTCATGTTGAACTCAAATACCTGTACTTTCTACTTCTCACATGTTGAACCAAATACCTGTACTTTCTACTTCTCTCATGTTGAACTCAAATACCTGTACTTTCTACTTCTTACATGTTGAACTCAAATACCTGTACTTTCTACTTCTTACATGTTGAACCCAAATACCTGTACTTTCTACTTCTTACATGTTGAACTCAAATACCTGTACTTTCTACTTCTTACATGTTGAACTCAAATACCTGTACTTTCTACTTCTTACATGTTGAACTCAAATACCTGTACTTTCTACTTCTCTCATGTTGAACTCAAATACCTGTACTTTCTACTTCTTACATGTTGAACTCAAATACCTGTACTTTCTACTTCTCTCATGTTGAACTCAAATACCTGTACTTTCTACTTCTTACATGTTGAACTCAAATACCTGTACTTTCTACTTCTTACATGTTGAACTCAAATACCTGTACTTTCTACTTCTCTCATGTTGAACTCAAATACCTGTACTTTCTACTTCTCTCATTTCCCAAACAGCTGGTTCCTTTAGTCTGAATGTGTGTTGGTGCGTGGTCATTATTCTTTAGAGTCACTGCGTGCCTATTGGTTGGAACACGATCCGTGTATCCATCACTTCCTGGTCTTCTCTAAAGAAGAGGGACCAATGGAAACGTTGTCATGTTGCCGTTGGTCACCATGGAAACATTCATGAGCTAACAATGACATTATTGTTCTATTGATATAAAGGGAGGTCAGGTACTCTTTAAAGCAGCTGCTAGCTATGGGTACTTTCTACTGAAGGACACTTCAAAGCTCTTTACTTTCACTTGAGCAAAGAAGTTTAGTCAGTACTTCTACTTTCACCAGAGTATTTTTAAACACGAGTATCTGTACTTCTACTTGAGTAAAGGATGTGTACTTTTTTCATCTCCGATGTTACACATGGAGCTGCTGTGATGCAAGTCAAATGTCAGACTTGATCTTTAAAGTTTATCGTAAACTGAAAACCCGGATGTCGACGTCTGACCTGCTCTGACGGTGCGTTCGCTGGCGGCGCTTCTTCCTCGTCGTCTCCACGCGTTTCTGTCTGTGGTCGGGGGACGGCGTCATGCGGGGGGGCGGCGAGAGAGGGGGGGGCCCGGCCTCTGAACCACCAACAGGGGTCAAACGAAGCCACACACACACACACACACACACGAGCAAAACGCATGCAAACGCAGCGAGGGTGACAGATTAGTACACGCAGATAAATGAATACAGAAAATAACAATGTTTCAAGTATGACGGATAAGGTGGCCGCTCAGAGGGGAGGGGCTTCCTCATCAGTGGCTCCTGAGTAAGTAGCGAGTGTTAACATCATGTCGCTGACCAAGTGTTAACGTCATGCATTCATTCGGCAGCAGTCGGGTGAACACGATCACAAAGGGTCTTACACACGAAACATTCAGCTGCTTCCTTAGTATCCTATGTGGCTCCTCACCGCACCAAGCCACGGCGCCACATCTCACCCCCCCCTCCACTGGCTGCCGGTCGAGTCCCGGGTTCAATACAAAACACTCCTCCGCACGTACAAGCCCCTCCATGCCCTCGCCCCCCAGTACTTATCGGACCTCCTCCATCCCTACACCCCCTCTCGGAGTCTGCGGTCCTCAGACACGGGCCTGTTGGCGACGGGGCGCTCAGTGCTGCGGCCCCCACCCTCTGGAGTGCACTTCCTGCCGAGCTCCGTAATGCTGCCTCCTGGACGTCTTCAAGCATCTCTAAACACACCTGCTCACCCCGGCCTTCGGGCCCTAGCCCTTTCTCGTCCCCGGCTTCCTTTATTCATGTCTTCGGTTTGCCCGTTGATTGTCTGTTTGTTTTCTTTGTCCACCATGTACAGCGACCTTGGGTCCCTTGAAAGGCGCTATATAAATATCATTTATTCTTATATATATGAATGAAAAAGACTCTAAGGTTGTGGTCTAGAAGATGTGTCCTACCTTCGGGGGTGGGCTGGCCGCTTCACTGTGGTTGGCGTCCTCGCTGAAAGACAGGAGAAAGAGCATGAAAATACGGACGAAACATCGATAATAGAAAGCCATGACGACCACAGACAGAGAGGAGGGGAGTCGTAGACCAAGCATGCTGTTCTCGGTGCTCTCCACACGAGGGCGACAACACACTTCAAACCAACACATTCAGCCAATCCACAGACACCCTTTGAGGTCCTGCTGCAACCAGAAGCAACTTCCAGGGTCAAAGGTCACGGCCCGCTGCGGCGAAGAAGTACTTTCTGTTATTTCATGCAGCTGCGTTACGTGCTAGAAGTCATCGCTCCCCTGACCTCTCTACCCCCCTCCCACCTTTCCCCCACACACACACACACACAACCTACCCTCATCCAGCACCAGTCACTGTTCGACCCATCTCCGTTTTTAAATATATTACTAACCAGCACTTATTAATATACTATTGCTTAGCCGTACCCCGTTTATCTAGGTCCTTTTTGCATCATGTTTGATGTTTATATGTCACACCGTGGGACTGCGGGAAACGGTATATCCAGATTTCTGCATGTATAACACATGGAGACAACAAGATGGACTTTATTAACCCCGGGGGGAAATGGTTTCTCTGGGGAACGGTGCCTTGCTCAGGGACACCTCGGCAGCACTTGGTCTTGCCGGACTTGAACTGGTGACCTTCCAGTTGCCAAGCCATTTAGTTGTATTGTGCGTTGCCTTGGTAACCAGCTGTCTGTAAAATAACCCTTAATAATATGATGGAGTCCTCTAAATGTAATTTCTCACACAATCACAACTTCGTGCGGGTTGGGGTCAGTGTTCAAAGCGCCGCGTGCAGCAGGTTCACCTCGTGGCTCTCTCTTCGGGCGTCGCCGCTGGGCCGCCTCCCTTCCTGCAGTGGGCGAGGAGCGTTACACCCTACCCTCTCAACACGGAGACACCCCAACACGGAGACACCCCCACACGGAGACACCCCACACGGAGACACCCGAGACATCTGTCAGACTCTACTCACTTTATCTCCCGCTGCGCCTCCAGCTTGGTCATGATGTCGTTCAGGCTCTGGTTGAGCTGAGGAGGAGACAGACGAGGAGACAGAGGAGGAGACAGACGAGGAGACAGAGGAGGAGACGAGGAGACAGACGAGGAGACAGAGGAGGAGACAGACGAGGAGACAGAGGAGGAGACAGAGGAGGAGACAGACGAGGAGACAGACGAGGAGACAGACGAGGAGACAGAGGAGGAGACAGAGGAGGAGACAGACGAGGAGACAGACAGAGGAGGAGACAGACGAGGAGACAGACGAGGAGACAGAGGAGGAGACAGAGGAGGAGACAGAGGAGGAGACAGACGAGGAGACAGACAGAGGAGGAGACAGACGAGGAGACAGAGGAGGAGACAGAGGAGGAGACAGAGGAGGAGACAGACGAGGAGACAGAGGAGGAGACAAAGGAGGAGACAGACGAGGAGACAGACGAGGAGACAGAGGAGGAGACAGACGAGGAGACAGAGGAGGGAGACAGAGGAGGAGACAGAGGAGGAAACAGACGAGGAGACGACGAGGAGACAGACGAGGAGACAGAGGAGGAGACAGAGGAGGAGACAGAGGAGGAGACAGACGAGGAGACAGACGAGGAGACAGAGGAGGAGACAGAGGAGGAGACAGACGAGGAGACAGAGGAGGAGACAAAGGAGGAGACAGACGAGGAGACAGACGAGGAGACAGAGGAGGAGACAGAGAAGAGACAGAGAGGAGACAGACGAGGAGACAGAGGAGGAGACAGAGGAGGAGACAGAGAGGAGACAGAGAGGAGACAGAGGAGGAGACAGACGAGGAGACAGACGAGGAGACAGAGGAGGAGACAGAGGACAAAGGAGGAGACAGACGAGGAGACAGAGGAGGAGACAGACGAGAGACAGAGGAGGAGACAGAGAGGAGACAGAGGAGGAGACAGAGGAGGAGACAGACGAGGAGACAGACGAGGAGACAGACGAGGAGACAGAGGAGGAGACAGAGGAGGAGACAGAGGAGGAGACAGAGGAGGAGACAGAGGAGGAGACAGAGGAGGAGACAGAAGAGGAGACAGAGGAGGAGACAGAGGAGGAGACAGAGGAGACCAGTTCATAACATATAAAGAAACATTGATTATTAATGTATAACCACACGAGAACAGTTCGTCTCACCTTTCCCATTTCCTTGTGAAACTTCTCCTGATGCCCCGCCAGGCCCTGGAAGGTGCTCACATAGACGCCGACACGACTGCACACACACACACACACACACACACACACACACACACACACACACACACACACACACACACACACACACACACACACACACACACACACACACACACACACACACACACCCAGACACACGCACACATGCACCCACACACACACGCGCACACACAGACACACACACACACACACACACACACACACACACACACACACACACACACACACACACACCACACACACACACACACACACCCAGACACACGCACACATGCACCCACACGCGCACACACAGACACACACACCACACACACACACACACACACACACACACATTTTTAAACCGTGACATTCGTTCTTCCACTTTCTTTGTTATTATTTTCAGTTTCTAAAGTGAGAAAATAACTCACATTGTCGAACAGCACAGGAAGCTCGTCTTGTAACTCACGTTCAGCTCCTCGAAAATCTTCTGAGATTTGCCCAGCTCCTCCTCCGCCTACACACACACACACACACGGTTAATAACACTAACACAAGGACTGCGTAACACACACACACACAACACACACAGACGAACCGATGCATGGACTTTAAACTAAAGGGTATTTTCTTGGATTGGGATCAGATTCAAAACAAGGCTCTCGTGGTCGTTAGATAGAGACGATAGATTAACGATAACCACATCGAGCGGAGACGCAGAGGCTTTGAGACTATCCCGATTAGTTCTCCGGATCCACCGTTGAGGTCGACTCGAGTAGATTCACATGGTTCTCAAACAGCATCTCTGATAGTCCGTGTCTTCACTCTGTGTCCGACACGGCCTGTTGGAGCTCCTCCCCCCGCCCTGTGAGCCGTCTGCGAGACACAGAGAAACCCAGCCCGAACACACACACACCCGCGGCCTGGCTGGGAGTCGGTGTGTGTGCGCTCACACACCGACTCCCAGCCTCGCCGCGTCCCGCCGTCTCAGGGAGGAGAAATCGGCGGAGCTGCGAAAAGATTGAGTGTGTGTGTGTGTGTGTGTGTGTGTGTTACGTCGGCTCCACGGATTGGTCCATTTACACCCCCTCTCGCTCCCTCCGCCCCCCTCTGCTGGTCTGCTGAGGTCTTCTCTGTGTCACAAGCAGAAGCTACAGAACACAAGGGGGCGGGTCAGAACGAGGACACAAGGGGGGGGGTCAGAACGAGGACACAAGGGGGGCGGGTCAGAACGAGGACACAAGGGGGCGGGTCAGAACGAGGACACAAGGGGGGCGGGTCAGAACGAGGACACAAGGGGGGCGGGTCAGAACGAGGACACAAGGGGGCGGGTCAGAACGAGGACACAAGGGGGCGGGTCAGAACCAGGACACAGGGGGACGGGTCAGAACGAGGACACAAGGGGGGGGGTCAGAACGAGGACACATGGGGGCGGGTCAGAACGAGGACACAAGGGGGCGGGTCAGAACCAGGACGTGGGACCTTTAAGCTGCAGAAAATACAAAATCAGTAATATACATTATGTGTAATGCTACCCAGTGTATTTATAACACCGCTCCACCAAGGTCAGCACTGAAGGGAAGAACAGATGAAGCATCAAGCATCAATCATCATAATTAATACAAAGGAATGCTTTGAAAGGCTTTCGCGAGTTTAAACCGGCTCGAGCTGATTCCGATATTTGTACAAACGCTTTCGGGTGAGAGTCAGGTTTAGGGTCACCTGGTTGAAGGAGAGGTTAGTCTGCGCCACCTGGTGGGCTGAAATCAAAACCTGAGCCCAGCCGGGAGCCGCCTTCTCCAACAGGGCGCTGGCTAACACACACACACACACACACACACACACACACACACACACACACACACACACA
>CM070451.1:1427385-1443500 GCA_036324595.1 Champsocephalus gunnari | reverse complement strand
CCTAGCTGATACAACTTGTCTCTAACCATGCAGTCTGCTTCCTCCAGCCTCCCTGGGTCCTTCCTAGCTGATACAACTTGTCTCTAATCATGCAGTCTGCTTCCTCCAGCCTCCCTGGGTCCTTCCTAGCTGATACAACTTGTCTCTAATCATGCAGTCTGCTTCCTCCAGCCTCCCTGGGTCCTTCCTAGCCTGTTTGTCATGATGTTGTTCATGATGTGTGTTTGTTTCCCTCTAGCTGTGAGATTCAGCACGCAGACACGGTCGACAACTCGATCAACTGCAGCCTCGCCGCGGACCAGTAAGAGCTGACCGTTATACGAGCAGCGATGTTTCTGAGGCCGCTCAGAGAACCGATCACTGACCCCAGCTCTCCCCCTGAACAGCTGCCGTCTCCTGAGGCGGGCTCCCTTCTCCGCCTGCCATCGCCACGCCGACCCGGAGCCGCTCATCGCCGCCTGCACACAGACGCTGTGTAACTACCGTCCGGTTGATGGCGTCGACTGCCAGTTCATGGAGGCGTACGCCCAGTCCTGCCGTCTGAAGGCGGGTATCGCCCTGGAGGACTGGAGGTCGACGACCCCCTGCTGTGAGTTCACTGTCCATCGCCCAGAGGTGTGAAGTAAATGCAGAAAGTAGCAGGTACAGAACATACTAATGAGTGTGTGTGTGTGTGTGTGTGTGTGTGTGTGTGTGTGTGTGTGTGTGTGTGTGTGTGTGTGTGTGTGTGTGTGTAGCTGAAGTCCCTGTTTGTCAGCAGCTCTGCAGTGAACACGAGTTCTGTGGAGAGAAAAGTGGGCGTGGCCTCTGCCTCTGTCGGGGTTTGTTCGCCTCCAAATACACACCAACCAACTCTTTAGGTACACAACAACACAACAACAACAACACAGACTATAGCACCCCTTGTTGTGAAATACCAACAATGTCTGTGTCTGTGTCTGCAGGCGAGCCGGCGGTCTGCAGGGAGGGCTCGGCCTCCGTGACTCTGGCTGGATGTCTTCTGGCCGACAGAGGCATCGACTACTCAGCGCTGCACCTGAACGACCCCGACTGCAGGGGCCGCATGGACCACGAGACCCACATGGTGACCTTCGGGTTCGACAGCAGCAGCAACATCTGCGGGACGGAGGTCGTGGTGAGTGAACGTCCGGATTACTGCAACTCATATTTAGAAGACTCCCGAGTGTCCTCCTCCAACGTGAGAGTAGCATGCTAACAAGGTATCTCAACTGTAGCTGTGAACATGAGGGGATGTGAGATGACCCAGAAGAGCATCAGGACTGCTTGAGGCAGATTATAGCTAGTGATGAACATGGTGACTCAGCCTCTATGGAGAGAGACATCAAGCATGCTCATTTCTGACGTGGAGCTAATCTGAAGGAAACATTGAATACTGCTTTCTGTTCCTCCATCTTGAGACTGTGTGACTCCCTCTCTTGATATCAGCATGTGAAGGACACTGTGAAGGAACTAGCCTCTGTATGTGATGACTCCTTCCCTTCTGGAGAGGATACATGGATCCTGAGGCTGAACTAGTCTCTGTATGTGATGACTCCTTCCCTTCTGGAGAGGGTCACAGACACGTGGATCCTGAGGCTGAACTAGTCTCTGTATGTGATGACTCCTTCCCTCTGGAGAGGACCTCAGACACATGGATCCTGAGGTGAACTAGTTTCTGTATGTGATGACTCCTTCCCTCAGGAGAGGACCTCAGACACATGGATCCTGAGGTGAACTAGTCTCTGTATGTGATGACTCCTTCCCTCAGGAGAGGACCTCAGACACATGGATCCTGAGGTGAACTAGTCTCTGTATGTGATGACTCCTTCCCTCAGGAGAGGACCTCAGACACATGGATCCTGAGGTGAACTAGTCTCTGTATGTGATGACTCCTTCCCTCAGGAGAGGACCTCAGACACGTGGATCAGAGGCTGAACTAGTCTCTGTATGTGATGACTCCTTCCCTCAGGAGAGGACCTCAGACACGTGGATCAGAGGCTGAACTAGTCTCTGTATGTGATGACTCCTTCCCTCTGGAGAGGACCTCAGACACATGGATCCTGAGGTGAACTAGTCTCTGTATGTGATGACTCCTTCCCTTCTGGAGAGGATACATGGATCCTGAGGCTGAACTAGTCTCTGTATGTGATGACTCCTTCCCTTCTGGAGAGGGTCACAGACACGTGGATCCTGAGGTGAACTAGTCTCTGTATGTGATGACTCCTTCCCTTCTGGAGAGGGTCACAGATGGATCCTGAGGCTGAACTAGTCTCTGTATGTGATGACTCCTTCCCTCAGGAGAGGACCTCAGACACATGGATCAGAGGCTGAACTAGTCTCTGGATGTGATGACTCCTTCCCTCAGGAGAGGACCTCAGACACGTGGATCAGAGGCTGAACTAGTCTCTGTATGTGATGACTCCTTCCCTTCTGGAGAGGACCTCAGTCACGTGGATCCTGAGCTGAACTAGTCTCTGTATGTGATGACTCCTTCCCTTCTGGAGAGGGTCTCAGACACGTGGATCCTGAGGCTGAACTAGTCTCTGTATGTGATGACTCCTTCCCTCAGGAGAGGACCTCAGACACGTGGATCCTGAGCTGAACTAGTCTCTGTATGTGATGACTCCTTCCCTTCTGGAGAGGGTCTCAGACACGTGGATCCTGAGGCTGAACTAGTCTCTGGATGTGATGACTCCTTCCCTCAGGAGAGGACCTCAGACACGTGGATCAGAGGCTGAACTAGTCTCTGTATGTGATGACTCCTTCCCTTCTGGAGAGGACCTCAGTCACGTGGATCCTGAGCTGAACTAGTCTCTGTATGTGATGACTCCTTCCCTTCTGGAGAGGGTCTCAGACACGTGGATCCTGAGGCTGAACTAGTCTCTGTATGTGATGACTCCTTCCCTCAGGAGAGGACCTCAGACACGTGGATCCTGAGCTGAACTAGTCTCTGTATGTGATGACTCCTTCCCTTCTGGAGAGGGTCTCAGACACGTGGATCCTGAGGCTGAACTAGTCTCTGTATGTGATGACTCCTTCCCTCAGGAGAGGACCTCAGACACGTGGATCAGAGGCTGAATCCGGGGACCCGGGAGAGTTCTCTGTCAGGACTGTCAATGGCCACGAGGACAAGTGACTGCTGTGATTAAATGACCGTTTTCTTCACATTGCAGAAAAACAACAGCACGATCCTCTACAAGAACGCCATCGTGACGAGGAACACGTCGGAGTACGGCGTGATCACGCGTCACGACCAGATCCAGATCGACCTCTCCTGCCTGTACAGAGAGCCGGAGATCCAGAGTTTCACCTTCAGGATCAGAGACAGGTGAGCTCCTCCTGGGCCTTAACGTGTGTGTGTGTGTGTGTGTGTGTGTGTGTGTGTGTGTGTGTGTGTGTGTGTGTGTGTGTGTGTGTGTGTGTGTGTGTGTGTGTGTGTGTGTGTGTGTGTGTGTGTGTGTGTGTGTGTGTGTGTGTGTGTGTGTGTGTGTGTGTGTGAAGAGATAGTCTTTTGTATTTGTCTTGTAAAATATGACATGGAACATAAAATAATCATTTGTTTGTATTATTGTTTTGCAAGTTCTTTGAAATAAATCAAGTGTGTGTGTGTGTGCGCCCTGCAGCTCTGTGGTGCAGCAGCTGGCCTCTGGAGAGTGGAACTACACGCTGCAGATGAGCGCCTTCGAGGACCAGAAGCTGCAGCGCGTCGTGGGGCCGGAGACGGCGCTGCTGCTGGACCAGAGGGTCTGGGTGCAGCTGAGGACGGAGCGTCTGGACGGGGACAGAGTCTCCCTCGTGACCGACTCCTGCTGGGCCACCAGCCGGTCGGCTCCGAACGGCAGTCTGAGACACGACCTCATCATCAGCGGGTGAGACATGCACCGGTCTGAGTCGGGCTAGTGGCCGTGGGAATATCTCAGAAGCAAAACGAAACGGCTTTTCATTCTTTCTGTCTGTTTCGTTCATTATATAACTTCATGAATAACAATCAGTTACAACGCGTCTATAACCACACCGCCCCGAAAAGAAGCAGGGAGGATCATACCTGCCCCTTTCTCAGCAGGTTCTCTACATCCTGGCACTTTCATATCATCCAGTCCAGCTTTATTTACACAGCACCGTGTTGACCAAAGTGCTGAACATCAATATCTAAAAAGCAGCATAAATACATTTACTGAGGGCCTGAGGACAGAGGGTCTGAGGACAGAGGGTCTGAGGACTGAGGGTCTGAGGACAGAGGGTCTGAGGACAGAGGGTCTAGGGACAGAGGGTCTGAGGACAGAGGGTCTGAGGACAGAGGGTCTGAGGACAGAGGGTCTGAGGACTGAGGGTCTGAGGACAGAGGGTCTGAGGACAGAGGGTCTAGGGACAGAGGGTCTGAGGACAGAGGGTCTGAGGACAGAGGGTCTGAGGACAGAGGGTCTGAGGACAGAGGGTCTGAGGAGAGAGGGTCTGAGGACAGAGGGTCTGAGGACAGAGGGTTGAGGAGAGAGGGTCTGAGGAGAGAGGGTCTGAGGAGAGAGGGTCTAAGGACAGAGGGTCTGAGGACAGAGGGTCTGAGGAGAGAGGGTCTAAGGACAGAGGGTCTGAGGACAGGGGGTCTATGGACAGAGGGTCTGATGACAGAGTGTCTAAGGACAGCGGGTCTGAGGACAGAGGGTCTGAGGACAGAGGGTCTGAGGACAGAGGGTCTGAGGACAGAGGGTCTGAGGACTGAGGGTCTGAGGAATGTAAAAACGTAACTAAATAGAAACGTAAATGATGTTCGGGGCACCGTAGGAAAGGTCTGCTGCCGAACGCGTCGTCATGACGCCTGCGTTCCCGCTCCTCAACAGATGCCCGAACGCTGACGATGAGACGGTGAGACTGAGTGGGAACGGACAGGGAACCTCCAACGTGTTCTCTTTCAACATGTTCCAGTTCAAGGGAGGAAGCAGAGAGATCTTCCTGCACTGCAGGCTGGAGCTGTGCGTCAGGACGGGGAACGCCTGCCAGCCGGTGAGGACGGACACACAATTCACATCAATGGTTTCTACTAACACGATGTTTCTGCATCTCAGAAGAACATCAACTTACTTTGGTTACTAAAGCTAACTGTAGCTACTAAACTCTAGTTACTAAAGCTAACTGTAGCTACTAACTCTAGTTACTAAAGCTAGCTGTAGCTACTAAACTCTAGTTACTAAAGCTAACTGTAGCTACTAAACTCTAGTTACTAAAGCTAGCTGTAGCTACTAAACTCTAGTTACTAAAGCTAGCTGTAGCTACTAAACTCTAGTTACTAAAGCTAACTGTAGCTACTAAACTCTAGTTACTAAAGCTAACTGTAGCTACTAACTCTAGTTACTAAAGCTAGCTGTAGCTACTAAACTCTAGTTACTAAAGCTAACTGTAGCTACTAAACTCTAGTTACTAAAGCTAACTGTAGCTACTAAACTCTAGTTACTAAAGCTAACTGTAGCTACTAACTCTAGTTACTAAAGCTAGCTGTAGCTACTAAACTCTAGTTACTAAAGCTAACTGTAGCTACTAAACTCTAGTTACTAAAGCTAGCTGTAGCTACTAAACTCTAGTTACTAAAGCTAACTGTAGCTACTAAACTCTAGTTACTAAAGCTAGCTGTAGCTACTAAACTCTAGTTACTAAAGCTAACTGTAGCTACTAAACTCTAGTTACTAAAGCTAACTGTAGCTACTAAACTCTAGTTACTAAAGCTAACTGTAGCTACTAACTCTAGTTACTAAAGCTAACTGTAGCTACTAAACTCTAGTTACTAAAGCTAACTGTAGCTACTAACTCTAGTTACTAAAGCTAACTGTAGCTACTAAACTCTAGTTACTAAAGCTAACTGTAGCTACTAAACTCTAGTTACTAAAGCTAACTGTAGCTACTAACTCTAGTTACTAAAGCTAACTGTAGCTACTAACTCTAGTTACTAAAGCTAACTGTAGCTACTAACTCTAGTTACTAAAGCTAACTGTAGCTACTAAACTCTAGTTACTAAAGCTAACTGTAGCTACTAACTCTAGTTACTAAAGCTAACTGTAGCTACTAAACTCTAGTTACTAAAGCTAACTGTAGCTACTAACTCTAGTTACTAAAGCTAACTGTAGCTACTAAACTCTAGTTACTAAAGCTAACTGTAGCTACTAAACTCTAGTTACTAAAGCTAACTGTAGCTACTAACTCTAGTTACTAAAGCTAACTGTAGCTACTAAACTCTAGTTACTAAAGCTAACTGTAGCTACTAACTCTAGTTACTAAAGCTAACTGTAGCTACTAACTCTAGTTACTAAAGCTAACTGTAGCTACTAAACTCTAGTTACTAAAGCTAACTGTAGCTACTAACTCTAGTTACTAAAGCTAACTGTAGCTACTAAACTCTAGTTACTAAAGCTAACTGTAGCTACTAACTCTAGTTACTAAAGCTAACTGTAGCTACTAACTCTAGTTACTAAAGCTAACTGTAGCTACTAAACTCTAGTTACTAAAGCTAACTGTAGCTACTAACTCTAGTTACTAAAGCTAACTGTAGCTACTAAACTCTAGTTACTAAAGCTAACTGTAGCTACTAACTCTAGTTACTAAAGCTAACTGTAGCTACTAAACTCTAGTTACTAAAGCTAACTGTAGCTACTAAACTCTAGTTACTAAAGCTAACTGTAGCTACTAACTCTAGTTACTAAAGCTAACTGTAGCTACTAAACTCTAGTTACTAAAGCTAACTGTAGCTACTAACTCTAGTTACTAAAGCTAACTGTAGCTACTAAACTCTAGTTACTAAAGCTAACTGTAGCTACTAACTCTAGTTACTAAAGCTAACTGTAGCTACTAAACTCTAGTTACTAAAGCTAACTGTAGCTACTAAACTCTAGTTACTAAAGCTAACTGTAGCTACTAAACTCTAGTTACTAAAGCTAACTGTAGCTACTAAACTCTAGTTACTAAAGCTAACTGTAGCTACTAACTCTAGTTACTAAAGCTAACTGTAGCTACTAAACTCTAGTTACTAAAGCTAACTGTAGCTACTAAACTCTAGTTACTAAAGCTAACTGTAGCTACTAAACTCTAGTTACTAAAGCTAACTGTAGCTACTAACTCTAGTTACTAAAGCTAACTGTAGCTACTAAACTCTAGTTACTAAAGCTAACTGTAGCTACTAACTCTAGTTACTAAAGCTAACTGTAGCTACTAAACTCTAGTTACTAAAGCTAACTGTAGCTACTAAACTCTAGTTACTAAAGCTAACTGTAGCTACTAAACTCTAGTTACTAAAGCTAACTGTAGCTACTAACTCTAGTTACTAAAGCTAACTGTAGCTACTAAACTCTAGTTACTAAAGCTAACTGTAGCTACTAAACTCTAGTTACTAAAGCTAACTGTAGCTACTAAACTCTAGTTACTAAAGCTAACTGTAGCTACTAACTCTAGTTACTAAAGCTAACTGTAGCTACTAACTCTAGTTACTAAAGCTAACTGTAGCTACTAAACTCTAGTTACTAAAGCTAACTGTAGCTACTAACTTTAGTTACTAAAGCTAACTGTAGCTACTAACTCTAGTTACTAAAGCTAACTGTAGCTACTAAACTCTAGTTACTAAAGCTAACTGTAGCTACTAACTTTAGTTACTAAAGCTAACTGTAGCTACTAAACTCTAGTTACTAAAGCTAACTGTAGCTACTAACTCTAGTTACGTAAGCTAACTGTAGCTACTAACTCTAGTTACTAAAGCTAACTGTAGCTACTAAACTCTAGTTACTAAAGCTAACTGTAGCTACTAAACTCTAGTTACTAAAGCTAACTGTAGCTACTAAACTCTAGTTACTAAAGCTAACTGTAGCTACTAACTCTAGTTACGTAAGATAACTGTAGCTACTAAACTCTAGTTACTAAAGCTAACTGTAGCTACTAAACTCTAGTTACTAAAGCTAACTGTAGCTACTAAACTCTAGTTACTAAAGCTAACTGTAGCTACTAAACTCTAGTTACTAAAGCTAACTGTAGCTACTAAACTCTAGTTACTAAAGCTAACTGTAGCTACTAAACTCTAGTTACTAAAGCTAACTGTAGCTACTAACTCTAGTTACGTAAGCTAACTGTAGCTACTAAACTCTAGTTACTAAAGCTAACTGTAGCTACTAAACTCTAGTTACTAAAGCTAACTGTAGCTACTAACTCCAGTTACTAAAGCTAACTGTAGCTACTAACTCTAGTTACTAAAGCTAACTGTAGCTACTGACTCTAGTTACTAAAGCTAACTCCGGTTATCTAAGCTAACTCAGGTTATCTAAGCTAACTCAGGTTATTTAAGCTAACTCAGGTTATCTAAGCTAACTCAGGTTATTTAAGCTAACTCAGGTTATTTAAGCTAACTCAGGTTATCTAAGCTAACTCAGGTTATCTAAGCTAACTCCGGTTATCTAAGCTAACTCAGGTTATCTAAGCTAACTCAGGTTATCTAAGCTAACTGAGGTTATTTAAGCTAACTCAGGTTATCTAAGCTAACTCAGGTTATTTAAGCTAACTCAGGTTATTTAAGCTAACTCAGGTTATCTAAGCTAACTCAGGTTATCTAAGCTAACTCAGGTTATTTAAGCTAACTCAGGTTATCTAAGCTAACTGAGGTTATTTAGGCTAACTCAGGTTATCTAAGCTAACTGAGGTAAAATTAACTTACTTTGGTTTCTAAAGCTAACTGTAGCTACTAAACTCTAGTTACGTAAGCTAACTGAGGTTATTTAAGCTAACTCAGGTTATCTAAGCTAACTCAGGTTATCTAAGCTAACTCAGGTTATCTAAGCTAACTCCGGTTATCTAAGCTAACTCCGGTTATCTAAGCTAACTCAGGTTATCTAAGCTAACTCCGGTTATCTAAGCTAACTCAGGTTATCTAAGCTAGGTTATCTAAGCTAACTCAGGTTATCTAAGCTAACTCCGGTTATCTAAGCTAACTCAGGTTATCTAAGCTAACTCCGGTTATCTAAGCTAACTCAGGTTATCTAAGCTAACTCAGGTTATCTAAGCTAACTGAGGTTATTTAAGCTAACTCAGGTTATCTAAGCTAACTCAGGTTATTTAAGCTAACTCAGGTTATTTAAGCTAACTCAGGTTATCTAAGCTAACTCAGGTTATTTAAGCTAACTCAGGTTATCTAAGCTAACTCAGGTTATTTAAGCTAACTCAGGTTATCTAAGCTAACTGAGGTTATTTAGGCTAACTCAGGTTATCTAAGCTAACTGAGGTAAAATTAACTTACTTTGGTTTCTAAAGCTAACTGTAGCTACTAAACTCTAGTTACGTAAGCTAACTGAGGTTATTTAAGCTAACTCAGGTTATCTAAGCTAACTCAGGTTATCTAAGCTAACTCAGGTTATCTAAGCTAACTCCGGTTATCTAAGCTAACTCAGGTTATCTAAGCTAACTCAGGTTATCTAAGCTAACGCAGGTTATTTAAGCTAACTCAGGTTATCTAAGCTAACGCAGGTTATTTAAGCTAACTCAGGTTATTTAAGCTAACTCAGGTTATCTAAGCTAACTCAGGTTATCTAAGCTAACTCAGGTTATCTAAGCTAACTCAGGTTATTTAAGCTAACTCAGGTTATCTAAGCTAACTCAGGTTATTTAAGCTAACTCAGGTTATTTAAGCTAACTCAGGTTATCTAAGCTAACTCAGGTTATCTAAGCTAACTCAGGTTATCTAAGCTAACTCCGGTTATTTAAGCTAACTCAGGTTATCTAAGCTAACTCAGGTTATCTAAGCTAACTCAGGTTATCTAAGCTAACTCAGGTTATTTAAGCTAACTCAGGTTATCTAAGCTAACTCAGGTTATTTAAGCTAACTCAGGTTATCTAAGCTAACTGAGGTTATTTAGGCTAACTCAGGTTATCTAAGCTAACTGAGGTAAAATTAACTTACTTTGGTTTCTAAAGCTAACTGTAGCTACTAAACTCTAGTTACGTAAGCTAACTGAGGTTATTTAAGCTAACTCAGGTTATCTAAGCTAACTCAGGTTATCTAAGCTAACTCAGGTTATCTAAGCTAACTCCGGTTATCTAAGCTAACTCAGGTTATCTAAGCTAACTCCGGTTATCTAAGCTAACTCAGGTTATCTAAGCTAACTCAGGTTATCTAAGCTAACTCAGGTTATTTAAGCTAACTCAGGTTATCTAAGCTAACTCAGGTTATTTAAGCTAACTCAGGTTATTTAAGCTAACTCAGGTTATCTAAGCTAACTCAGGTTATCTAAGCTAACTCAGGTTATCTAAGCTAACTCAGGTTATCTAAGCTAACTCAGGTTATCTAAGCTAACTCCGGTTATTTAAGCTAACTCAGGTTATCTAAGCTAACTCAGGTTATCTAAGCTAACTCAGGTTATTTAAGCTAACTCAGGTTATCTAAGCTAACTGAGGTTATTTAGGCTAACTCAGGTTATCTAAGCTAACTGAGGTAAAATTAACTTACTTTGGTTTCTAAAGCTAACTGTAGCTACTAAACTCTAGTTACGTAAGCTAACTGAGGTTATTTAAGCTAACTCAGGTTATCTAAGCTAACTGAGGTAATCTAAGCTAACTCAGGTTATCTAAGCTAACTCAGGTTATCTAAGCTAACTCAGGTTATCTAAGCTAACTCAGGTTATCTAAGCTAACTCAGGTTATCTAAGCTAACTCCGGTTATCTAAGCTAACTCAGGTTATCTAAGCTAACTCAGGTTATCTAAGCTAACTCAGGTTATCTAAGCTAACTCAGGTTATCTAAGCTAACTCAGGTTATCTAAGCTAACTCAGGTTATCCAAGCTAACTCCGGTTATCTAAGCTAACTCAGGTTATCTAAGCTAACTCAGGTTATCTAAGCTAACTCCGGTTATCTAAGCTAACTCAGGTTATCTAAGCTAACTCAGGTTATCTAAGCTAACTGAGGTTATTTAAGCTAACTCAGGTTATCTAAGCTAACTCAGGTTATTTAAGCTAACTCAGGTTATTTAAGCTAACTCAGGTTATCTAAGCTAACTCAGGTTATCTAAGCTAACTCAGGTTATCTAAGCTAACTCAGGTTATTTAAGCTAACTCAGGTTATCTAAGCTAACTGAGGTTATTTAGGCTAACTCAGGTTATCTAAGCTAACTGAGGTAAAATTAACTTACTTTGGTTTCTAAAGCTAACTGTAGCTACTAAACTCTAGTTACGTAAGCTAACTGAGGTTATTTAAGCTAACTGAGGTAATCTAAGCTAACTCAGGTTATCTAAGCTAACTGAGGTTATCTAAGCTAATTGAGTTAATCTAAGCTAACTGAGGTTATTTAGGCTAACTCAGGTTATTTAGGCTAACTCAGGTTATTTAGGCTAACTGAGGTTATCTAAGCTAACTCAGGTTATTTAGGCTAACTGAGGTTATTTAGGCTAATTTAGGTTATTTAGGCTAACTCAGGTTATCTAAGCTAACTGAGGTTATCTAAGCTAACTCAGGTTATTTAGGCTAACTGAGGTTATTTAGGCTAATTTAGGTTATTTAGGCTAACTCAGGTTATCTAAGCTAATTGAGTTAATTTAGGCTAACTCAGGTTATCTAAGCTAACTGAGTTAATCTAAGCTAACTCAGGTTATCTAAGCTAACTGTAGCTACTAAACTCTAGTTACGTAAGCTAACTCAGGTTATCTAAGCTAACTCAGGTTATCTAAGCTAATTGAGTTAATCTAAGCTAACTCAGGTTATCTAAGCTAACTGAGTTAATCTAAGCTAACTCAGGTTATCTAAGCTAACTGTAGCTACTAAACTCTAGTTACGTAAGCTAACTCAGGTTATTTAGGCTAACTCAGGTTAAATTAACTTACTTTGGTTACTAAAGCTAACTGTAGCTACTAAACTCTAGTTACGTAAGCTAACTGAGGTTATTTAGGCTAACTCAGGTTATCTAAGCTAACTGAGGTTATTTAGGCTAACTGAGGTTATCTAAGCTAACTCAGGTTATTTAGGCTAACTCAGGTTAAATTAACTTACTTTGGTTACTAAAGCTAGCTGTAGCTACTAAACTCTAGTTATGTAAGCTAACTTAGGTTATCTAAGCTAACTTCCTTAACCTAATATTATTTTGTAAAGTAACTTACTTTGGTTACAAAAGCTAACTTGAGCTACTAACGCTAACCTTAGTTACATTATTTTTTAGCTATTAATACTTAACTAAGGAACTAAGCTAACCCACTCCCTGAAGCTAGTATACTTAAGCTAACCCACTCCCTGAAGCTACTTAAGCTAACAAACTACATTTGGACCTTTCTCAAGGACACATACAAAATTACTTAAAGGTGTGGCAGGTCATTTTGGAGAAACCAGCTCGAGTGCGCTGGAATTTGAAAATACACAGCCGGAAAAAATCTGAGTCAGTGCAAGCGTACAGTTTGAGCAGAAGCAGAGCAAATCTAAGTGCAAGCAGGAACTATCTGAGTGCGAGGGAAATAAATACATAAAGTATGCTCTCACATTTAAATACCACGCTCTTGAATAAAGATAGGGAATCACCCCCATACGATGAGGGCAGAGATCAGTGTGTGCCCCGATGGAAGGCTGACAGGCAGGCAGGCCGTCCAGCTACTTCAGCCGGCTCAGGTGATTGGTCGGGCTTCTTACAGCGCCACGGCTTCAAAGCACTTCAGATATTCATTGCTATCGGGATGTTAAGAGCTTTCCATGGAATATAACAAAGTCTATCTCGAGCCGGTTTCTCAAACGTACCTACGCCACCTTTAATCTTGAATGTGTACAAACAGTGTTTTAAATCTGTCGGTAAGGTAACGCTCCTCTGTCCCACAGACCTGCAACCCTCGCTCTCGCAGGAGGCGCAGGGCCTCTAAGTATGTGGACAAAAACCCAGCCATCATCTCCATGTCCTGGACCAAATAAAGACCATTAAGTAAGATTTGAACGTGTGTATTTAACTGCAATCCAATGCCACCATCTGCAGGCAGCTCCGCAGTGCGGGGAATATTACATACTGCAAAGAATGAATCCTGACTCATCAGTTTTTGTCTGCTGGTTCCAGATTTCGTGGATACGGAGTCGGGATCCTCTCTGCTGCGAAGAAGCTGCACGATAACACCCGAGATCATTGAGATACAGTCGCATCCGACGAATCGCCCAAGCTATTAAGACACTTAGATATCACTACATATTGTGTGCAATAAAGATAATGTCCCTTAATATATGTTTACTTTCTATTTTAACGTTTTAACTTCCTACTTTAGACAGATGCGACCTCCTGAATGCAGACACGGAATGTTTGTGTTGAAGTGACGAGAGGTTTAAAGGAGCATTTCAGCAGGAAGGAAATCCTGAACTGTATATGAATTATTTATGAATTATTTATTATTTATAAATTGTAATAATGACTAATAATACAATTGAATACACTGAGTAAGTAAATCAAATATGAGCATCTTTTTCAGGAGTATATTATATTAGTATATTTCCTGTGTGACGTGTCTCAAAAAGCTCTTTATGTTGATCATACTTTTCTCGTCTGCTCTGATTGGTTAGCTGTAAATAAAGCAATAATAAGAATAAAGCTATTTTAAATTGAATGTATATTTGTATTTGTTATGTCTCGATGCCATCCGCCTTTATATGTAAATAATATCCTACTTTTAAATGTGCGTTATTATCTTATATTATCTGTGCGTCCTGGCAGCGTGATGACGTCATGCTACAGTAGAAACAGAGGAACGTCGGTTTGCCTCTACGTGATGACGTCAGGTTACCGTAGAAACAGAGGAGCATCGGTTTGCTGCTCGCTGCTAACATCTGAGCTCTGTAACGCTCCTTAATTCACTTTGTAACGCGGTCGACTCTCGGCGGAGGGTGTCTAACAGGTAATGTCACCTTTCACTTCAGGTGTTGTCAGCTGACGGTTAGATGTGGTGTCTGAAAACGATTAAAAAGGCTTATGGCGATCACGCGGCTAATGCTAACGGGTGTGTTGAATAGTTCCGTCACCCGTTATATCCTGTGACCCGAGAGAAAGCACGTGACCAAATATCAACAGGTGAGGACGTGTGCAGAGCGGACTAACGGTCACCTCTCAACACAGGGTGCAAACATGGACAACATGAAGAAATAGTGCAGCGGAAGCACATTATGAGATGGCATTTAAAAACAAGGAGAATAAAATAAACATAAAACAAGCTCATATATAAAATACAAGTTACATAATGGAGATATGAAAGTCTTCCGTCTTGATTTAAACGGACCAGCAGGTGGTGCGTTGCTCCAGAGATGTGGAGCTTAATAACTCAACTTCGCTTTTCTCTTTTTTATATATGTAGCAATCACTTTATTGATTTCTCCCACAGGAAAACATTTCATCCTTTTTTTCTAACATAATACACACAAATCAGTTACTAGTACTAGTTGTCCGAAGACCTTCAATATTCACACATACCGTACAGGATTGAATTAGTCATTCACTTCCTCCTTGGTGTCAACCATGTCAAACGCTAGGTAGAAAGGCTACAGGCAGCCAGGGTGGGATCGGGTCAAACGCTAGGTAGAAAGGCTACAGGCAGCCAGGGTGGGATCGGGTCAAACGCTAGGTAGAAAGGCTACAGGCAGCCAGGGTGGGATCGGGTCAAACGCTAGGTAGAAAGGCTACAGGCAGCCAGGGTGGGATCGGGTCAAACGCTAGGTAGAAAGGCTACAGGCAGCCAGGGTGGGATCGGGTCAAACGCTAGGTAGAAAGGCTACAGGCAGCCAGGGTGGGATCGGGTCAAACGCTAGGTAGAAAGGCTACAGGCAGCCAGGGTGGGATCGGGTCAAACGCTAGGTAGAAAGGCTACAGGCAGCCAGGGTGGGATCGGGTCAAACGCTAGGTAGAAAGGCTACAGGCAGCCAGGGTGGGATCGGGTCATGTGTCATGGCCTGGGGTCATGTGTCATGGCCTGGGGTCAAAGCCTTGCAGAATGAAGATGGAAGTCTCAAGATGGATGATTGAACTGCAGAGGGGGGACGTAGCGGAGGGCGACTGTGGCTGCGAGGGGGTGCGGTCGTCTTTCAACCAGAAGGCTGTGGGTTCGATCCCAGCCCATGAGTCAACATGTCGATGTATCCTCGAGCGAGATACTGAACCCCGAGTTGCTCCCGATGGCCAGCGGTGTGTGAATGTGTGTGTGTTAGTGCATGTCCTAACATACACTGCTCAGTATGAACGGGTGAACGACATGTGAAGCGCTGTGAGGGGTCTTAAAGACGGGATACAGCGTATATATATAAGTACAGTCCATTTACAAATACCTTGTTACTGTGAAAGGGTGTGTATACTTCTTTCTGGTGAACCACAGTTCAGTTCCTCCCTAGGTGGTAGCAGAGATGGAGGAGGAGGAGATGCTGGATGTGAAGCGGCAGCTGGAGGATGGAGAGCTGCATCTGGAGCAGAGAGTCTGCCTGCTGAACGACAGCCTGAACAGTGAGAGCAACAACAACAACAACAACAACAACACATCCATTCAACTCTCCACGTTTCACTGTGCCCTCTTGTTCCAACAGTTACCTTTTAACAACGTTCCATCTTAACTTATCTTTCATTATTATCATTATTATTATTATTATTATTATTGTTGTTATTATTATTATTATTGTTGTTATTATTATTATTATTATTATGTATCAGAGGCACTGCAGACAGACGGAGGCGTTTTGGTGACGGCTGTGAGGTCTCGTCTGTATCTGAGCGGACTGCTGAGTCACTGCGTCCCCCTCATGACTCAATATCCCAGAATGCAACGGGAGAACTGGGCCGCCCTTGCCACACTCGCCCAGCTCACCAGGTATAATGTGTGCTTAAAGAAATTATTATTAGTGTTTTATTTTCTGTAACTGAAGTTCCCATCAGCCACGAGCTCACCTGTCGCCCTGTCAGTGTCTGCTGTGTGGGGGCGGAGCCTGGAGAACAATCGCAGGCTTTTCATAGGCTGTTCCTGCCGTCAGTCATGGACGGACTCCTCTCATTGGCCGCTCAGCTGATGAGGCGGGAACAAGTGAGACAACCTCAAAACAGACAACGATGCTTATTTTACTGTAATGTTGAAGCGTGTACTCAAAGTGTGTGTGTGTGTGTGTGTGTGTGTGTGTG
>CM070451.1:1414885-1422385 GCA_036324595.1 Champsocephalus gunnari | reverse complement strand
TGTCAGCTCTCTGCTGCCCTGACCAATGGGGTGTCAGCTCTCTGCTGCCCTGACCAATGGGGTGTCAGCTCTCTGCTGCCCTGACCAATGGGGTGTCAGCTCTCTGCGGCCCTGACCAATGGGGCGTCAGCTCTCTGCTGCCCTGACCAATGGGGTGTCAGCTCTCTGCGGCCCTGACCAATGGGGTGTCAGCTGTCTGCTGCCCTGACCAATGGGGAGCTCGTTCCACCATCTCGGAGCCATAGCAACCCCCCGTGTTTTTCACCTCATTAAAAACATGGAAAGAAATGCTTTTCTGTTTCCCTTCTCACACGTTTATTCTTCCAACCTGAGAGATCATTCTGTTTTATTGCAATAACCACTGTCCAGCAGCAGGGGGCGCTCCACCTCCTCTGAGCAGCTTAAACTAATATTCTTGTTGTGAATATATTACAAAGTGTGTTTTTTTACTCTTTACGAGGGACATGTCATCAGTGTTTAAGAGGTGCCTCTTTAAATATCACATGTTGTTGGTTGTGTGTGTGTGTGTGTGTGTGTGTGCGTGTGTGTGTGTGTTGGTTAAGGTTAGGATAAGTCTCCAGGAAATGCATGTAATGTCCCCTGAAGTGATGTATACATTGTGTGTGTGTGTGTGCGTGACTGTGTGTGTGTGTGTGTGCGTGTGTGTGTGTGTGTGTGTGTGCGTGTGTGTGTGTGCGTGACTGCGTGTGTGTGTGTGTGTGTGTGCGTGACTGCGTGTGTGTGTGTGTGTGCGTGACTGTGCGTGTGTGTGTGACTGCGTGTGTATGTGTGTGCGTGTGTGTGTGTGTGTGTGTGTGTGTGTGTGCGCGTGTGTGACTGTGTGTGTGTGTGTGTGTGTGTGTGTGTGTGTGTGTGTGTGTGTGTGTGTGTGTGTGTGTGTGTGTGTGTGTGTGTGTGTGTGTGTGTGTGTGTGTGTGTGTGTGTGTGTGTGTGTGTGTGTGTGTGTGTGTGTGTGTGTGTGTGTGTGTGTGCGTGCAGTATGGATGTAGTATTGATTATCTGCAGCAGGGATCAGCTGATGTTGCATAACAGCGATCCAGAGCACCATCAGAGAGCAGCGCTGCCGACAGCAGGTAGGAAACCTCATCTCGTATTCCGTCTCTAACGGCGATATCACTTTAGTGAATGCACTAAAGCTAAACATCTTCTTGTCTAATGTTTACTTTAGGAGGTTCATTAGTTCCCTTCGGGGATTACACTGAATGTTCTGATCACATGACCTCTGGATATTCTCATTTGGATTAAAAATCCAGCTTCATTCTTGATTTTCTGTAATTCAGTAGAAATAAATATACGCAGTAGCATTTGTAGGAAAACTACACTACCCAGCATGCATTGCTGTAAGAACAAGCCATAACTTTCTGACTTTTGTGTCTGTACTGTATATACGTCCTTTAAAGTAGAGACTGATATACACCTGAACATCAGCAGGAGAGGACTCTTTAAAGTAGAGACACTACACACTGATATACACCTGAACATCAGCAGGAGAGGACTCTTTAAAGTAGAGACACTACACACTGATATACACCTGAACATCAGCAGGAGAGGACTCTTTAAAGTAGAGACACTACATACTGATATACACCTGAACATCAGAGGAGAGGACTCTTTAAAGTAGAGACACTACATACTGATATACACCTGAACATCAGCAGGAGAGGACTCTTTAAAGTAGAGACACTACATACTGATATACACCTGAACATCAGCAGGAGAGGACTCTTTAAAGTAGAGACACTACATACTGATATACACCTGAACATCAGCAGGAGAGGACTCTTTAAAGTAGAGACACTACATACTGATATACACCTGAACATCAGCGGGAGAGGACTCTTTAAAGTAGAGACACTACATACTGATATACACCTGAACATCAGCAGGAGAGGACTCTTTAAAGTAGAGACACTACATACTGATATACACCTGAACATCAGCATGAGAGGACTCTTTAAAGTAGAGACACTACACACTGATATACACCTGAACATCAGCAGGAGAGGACTCTTTAAAGTAGATACACTACATACTGATATACACCTGAACATCAGCTGGAGAGGACTCTTTAAAGTAGAGACACTACACACTGATATACACCTGCACATCAGCAGGAGAGGACTCTTTAAAGTAGAGACACTACATACTGATATACACCTGGACATCAGCAGGAGAGGACTCTTTAAAGTAGACACACTACATACTGATATACACCTGAACATCAGAGGAGATAACTCTTTAAAGTAGAGACACTACATACTGATATACACCTGAACATCAGCAGGAGAGGACTCTTTAAAGTAGAGACACTACTTACTGATATACACCTGAACATCAGCAGGAGAGCACTCTTTAAAGTAGAGACACTACATACTGATATACACCTGAACATCAGCAGGAGAGGACTCTTTAAAGTAGAGACACTACATACTGATATACACCTGAACATCAGCAGGAGAGGACTCTTTAAAGTAGAGACTCTACATACTGATATACACCTGAACATCAGCAGGAGAGGACTCTTTAAAGTAGAGACTCTACATACTGATATACACCTGAACATCAGCAGGAGAGGACTCTTTAAAGTAGAGACACTACATACTGATATACACCTGAACATCAGCAGGAGAGGACTCTTTAAAGTAGAGACACTACATACTGATATACACCTGAACATCAGCAGGAGAGGACTCTTTAAAGTAGAGACACTACATACTGATATACACCTGAACATCAGCAGGAGAGGACTCTTTAAAGTAGAGACGCTACATACTGATATACACCTGAACATCAGCAGGAGAGGACTCTTTAAAGTAGAGACGCTACATACTGATATACACCTGAACATCAGCAGGAGAGGACTCTTTAAAGTAGAGACGCTACATACTGATATACACCTGAACATCAGCAGGAGAGGACTCTTTAAAGTAGAGACGCTACATACTGATATACACCTGAACATCAGCAGGAGAGGACTCTTTAAAGTAGAGACACTACATACTGATATACACCTGAACATCAGCAGGAGAGGACTCTTTAAAGTAGAGACACTACATACTGATATACACCTGAACATCAGCAGGAGAGGACTCTTTAAAGTAGAGACACTACAGACTGATATACACCTGAACATCAGCAGGAGAGGACTCTTTAAAGTAGAGACACTACGTACTGATATACACCTGAACATCAGCAGGAGAGGACTCTTTAAAGTAGAGACACTACGTACTGATATACACCTGAACATCAGCAGGAGAGGACTCTTTAAAGTAGAGACACTACGTACTGATATACACCTGAACATCAGCAGGAGAGGACTCTTTAAAGTAGAGACACTACGTACTGATATACACCTGAACATCAGCAGGAGAGGACTCTTTAAAGTAGAGACACTACGTACTGATATACACCTGAACATCAGCAGGAGTGGACTCTTTAAAGTAGAGACACTACGTACTGATATACACCTGAACATCAGCAGGAGAGGACTCTTTAAAGTAGAGACACTACGTACTGATATACACCTGAACATCAGCAGGAGAGGACTCTTTAAAGTAGAGACACTACGTACTGATATACACCTGAACATCAGCAGGAGAGGACTCTTTAAAGTAGAGACACTACATACTGATATACACCTGAACATCAGCAGGAGAGGACTCTTTAAAGTAGAGACACTACAGACTGATATACACCTGAACATCAGCAGGAGAGGACTCTTTAAAGTAGAGACGCTACATACTGATATACACCTGAACATCAGCAGGAGAGGACTCTTTAAAGTAGAAACACTACATACTGATATACACCTGAACATCAGCAGGAGAGGACTCTTTAAAGTAGAGACACTACATACTGATATACACCTGAACATCAGCAGGAGAGGACTCTTTAAAGTAGAGACACTACATACTGATATACACCTGCACATCAGCAGGAGAGGACTCTTTAAAGTAGAGACACTACACACTGATATACACCTGAACATCAGCTGGAGAGGACTCTTTAAAGTAGAGACACTACATACTGATATACACCTGAACATCAGCAGGAGAGCACTCTTTAAAGTAGAGACACTACATACTGATATACACCTGAACATCAGCAGGAGAGGACTCTTTAAAGTAGAGACACTACAGACTGATATACACCTGAACATCAGCAGGAGAGGACTCTTTAAAGTAGAGACACTACGTACTGATATACACCTGAACATCAGCAGGAGAGGACTCTTTAAAGTAGAGACACTACATACTGATATACACCTGAACATCAGCAGGAGAGGACTCTTTAAAGTAGAGACACTACGTACTGATATACATCTGAACATCAGCAGGAGAGGACTCTTTAAAGTAGAGACACTACATACTGATATACACCTGAACATCAGCAGGAGAGGACTCTTTAAAGTAGAGACACTACGTACTGATATACACCTGAACATCAGCAGGAGAGGACTCTTTAAAGTAGAGACACTACGTACTGATATACACCTGAACATCAGCAGGAGAGGACTCTTTAAAGTAGAGACACTACATACTGATATACACCTGAACATCAGCAGGAGAGGACTCTTTAAAGTAGAGACACTACAGACTGATATACACCTGAACATCAGCAGGAGAGGACTCTTTAAAGTAGAGACGCTACAGACTGATATACACCTGAACATCACAGGAGAGGACTCTTTAAAGTAGAGTCGCTACATACTGATATACACCTGAACATCAGCAGGAGAGGACTCTTTAAAGTAGAGACACTACATACTGATATACACCTGAACATCAGCAGGAGAGGACTCTTTAAAGTAGAGACACTACAGACTGATATACACCTGAACATCAGCAGGAGAGGACTCTTTAAAGTAGAGACACTACATACTGATATACACCTGAACATCAGCAGGAGAGGACTCTTTAAAGTAGAGACACTACATACTGATATACACCTGAACATCAGCAGGAGAGGACTCTTTAAAGTAGAGACACTACATACTGATATACACCTGAACATCAGA
Source organism: Champsocephalus gunnari (assembly GCA_036324595.1). Classification (NCBI taxonomy): domain Eukaryota; kingdom Metazoa; phylum Chordata; class Actinopteri; order Perciformes; family Channichthyidae; genus Champsocephalus; species Champsocephalus gunnari. The sequence goes on along the minus strand of CM070451.1, from coordinate 1,417,347 downwards.
GGAGAGGACTCTTTAAAGTAGAGACACTACATACTGATATACACCTGAACATCAGCAGGAGAGGACTCTTTAAAGTAGAGACACTACATACTGATATACACCTGAACATCAGCAGGAGAGGACTCTTTAAAGTAGAGACACTACATACTGATATACACCTGAACATCAGCAGGAGAGGACTCTTTAAAGTAGAGACACTACATACTGATATACACCTGAACATCAGCAGGAGAGGACTCTTTAAAGTAGAGACACTACAGACTGATATACACCTGAACATCAGCAGGAGAGGACTCTTTAAAGTAGAGACACTACATACTGATATACACCTGAACATCAGCAGGAGAGGACTCTTTAAAGTAGAGACACTACATACTGATATACACCTGAACATCAGCAGGAGAGGACTCTTTAAAGTAGAGACACTACATACTGATATACACCTGAACATCAGAGGAGAGGACTCTTTAAAGTAGAGACACTACATACTGATATACACCTGAACATCAGCAGGAGAGGACTCTTTAAAGTAGAGACACTACATACTGATATACACCTGAACATCAGCAGGAGAGGACTCTTTAAAGTAGAGACACTACATACTGATATACACCTGAACATCAGCAGGAGAGGACTCTTTAAAGTAGAGACACTACATACTGATATACACCTGAACATCAGAGGAGAGGACTCTTTAAAGTAGAGACACTACATACTGATATACACCTGAACATCAGAGGAGAGGACTCTTTAAAGTAGAGACACTACATACTGATATACTCCTGAACATCAGCAGGAGAGGACTCTTTAAAGTAGAGACACTACATACTGATATACACCTGAACATCAGAGGAGAGGACTCTTTAAAGTAGAGACACTACATACTGATATACACCTGAACATCAGGAGGAGAGGACTCTTTAAAGTAGAGACACTACATACTGATATACACCTGAACATCAGAGGAGAGGACTCTTTAAAGTAGAGACACTACATACTGATATACACCTGAACATCAGCAGGAGAGGACTCTTTAAAGTAGAGACACTACATACTGATATACACCTGAACATCAGCAGGAGAGGACTCTTTAAAGTAGAGACACTACATACTGATATACACCTGAACATCAGCAGGAGAGGACTATTTAAAGTAGAGACACTACACACTGATATACACCTGAACATCAGCAGGAGAGCACTCTTTAAAGTAGAGACACTACACACTGATATACACCTGAACATCAGCAGGAGAGGACTCTTTAAAGTAGAGACACTACATACTGATATACACCTGAACGTCAGCAGGAGAGGACTCTTTAAAGTAGAGACACTACATACTGATATACACCTGAACATCAGCAGGAGAGGACTCTTTAAAGTAGAGACACTACATACTGATATACACCTGAACATCAGAGGAGAGGACTCTTTAAAGTAGAGACACTACATACTGATATACACCTGAACATCAGCAGGAGAGGACTCTTTAAAGTAGAGACACTACATACTGATATACACCTGAACATCAGCAGGAGAGGACTCTTTAAAGTAGAGACACTACATACTGATATACACCTGAACATCAGAGGAGAGGACTCTTTAAAGTAGAGACACTACATACTGATATACACCTGAACATCAGCAGGAGAGGACTCTTTAAAGTAGAGACACTACATACTGATATACACCTGAACATCAGCAGGAGAGGACTCTTTAAAGTAGAGACACTACATACTGATATACACCTGAACATCAGCAGGAGAGGACTATTTAAAGTAGAGACACTACACACTGATATACACCTGAACATCAGCAGGAGAGCACTCTTTAAAGTAGAGACACTACACACTGATATACACCTGAACATCAGCAGGAGAGGACTCTTTAAAGTAGAGACACTACACACTGATATACACCTGAACGTCAGCAGGAGAGGACTCTTTAAAGTAGAGACACTACACACTGATATACACCTGAACATCAGCAGGAGAGGACTCTTTAAAGTAGAGACACTACATACTGATATACACCTGAACATCAGAGGAGAGGACTCTTTAAAGTAGAGACACTACATACTGATATACACCTGAACATCAGCAGGAGAGAACTCTTTAAAGTAGAGACACTACATACTGATATACACCTGAACATCAGAGGAGAGGACTCTTTAAAGTAGAGACACTACATACTGATATACACCTGAACATCAGCAGGAGAGGACTCTTTAAAGTAGAGACACTACATACTGATATACACCTGAACATCAGAGGAGAGGACTCTTTAAAGTAGAGACACTACACACTGATATACACCTGAACATCAGAGGAGAGGACTCTTTAAAGTAGAGACACTACATACTGATATACACCTGAACATCAGAGGAGAGGACTCTTTAAAGTAGAGACACTACATACTGATATACACCTGAACATCAGAGGAGAGGACTCTTTAAAGTAGAGG
>CM070451.1:1408303-1414385 GCA_036324595.1 Champsocephalus gunnari | reverse complement strand
TACGTCAAATAAAGCCTGTCTCAGAGGGGACACATGTTGATGTAGAAGAGACGTGAAGAAGAGGGGACACATGTTGATGTAGAAGAGACATGAAGAAGAGGGGACACATGTTGATGTAGAAGAGACGTGAAGAAGAGGGGACACATGTTGATGTAGAAGAGACATGAAGAAGAGGGGACACGTGTTGATGTAGAAGAGACATGAAGAGGAGGGGACACATGTTGATGTAGAAGAGACATGGAGAAGAGGGGACACATGTTGATGTAGAAGAGACGTGAAGAAGAGGGGACACATGTTGATGTAGAAGAGACGTGAAGAAGAGGGGACACATGTTGATGTAGAAGAGACATGGAGAAGAGGGGACACATGGTGATGTAGAAGAGACATGAAGAAGAGGGGACACATGTTGATGTAGAAGAGACATGGAGAAGAGGGGACACATGGTGATGTAGAAGAGACATGAAGAAGAGGGGACACATGTTGATGTAGAAGAGACATGAAGAAGAGGGGACACATGTTGATGAAGAAGAGACATGAAGAAGAGGGGACACGTGTTGATGTAGAAGAGACATGGAGAAGAGGGGATACGTGTTGATGTAGAAGAGACATGAAGAAGAGGGGACACATGTTGATGAAGAAGAGACATGAAGAAGAGGGGACACATGTTGATGTAGAAGAGACATGAAGAAGAGGGGACACATGATGATGTAGAAGAGACATGAAGAAGAGGGGACACGTGTTGATGTAGAAGAGACATGAAGAAGAGGGGACACGTGTTGATGTAGAAGAGACATGAAGAAGAGGGGACACATGTTGATGTAGAAGAGACATGAAGAAGAGGGGACACATGTTGATGTAGAAGAGACATGAAGACAAGGGGACACATGTTGATGTAGAAGAGACATGAAGACAAGGGGACACATGTTGATGTAGAAGAGACATGGAGAAGAGGGGACACATGTTGATGTAGAAGAGACATGAAGAAGAGGGGACACATGTTGATGAAGAAGAGACATGAAGAAGAGGGGACACTTGTTGATGTAGAAGAGACATGAAGAAGAGGGGACACATGATGATGTAGAAGAGACATGAAGAAGAAGGGACACATGTTGATGTAGAAGAGACATGAAGAAGAGGGGACACGTGTTGATGTAGAAGAGACATGAAGAAGAGGGGACACATGTTGATGTAGAAGAGACATGAAGAAGAGGGGACACATGTTGATGTAGAAGAGACATGAAGGAGAGGGGACACGTGTTGATGTAGAAGAGACATGAAGACTCACCGTGTCACCTGTCTCTGCAGCGCGGGCTGTTGGCGAGGCGAGTCATCAGGAGGGCACATCGTTTATAATCTGGAAACAAACATCATTGTTGTTACCGAGAGAGGAGCAGACGTCTCTGTGGAGTCAAGTACTAGGAGTCAAGTACTAGGAGTCTAGCGCCAGGAGTCAAGTACTAGGAGTCTAGCACTAGGAGTCTAGCGCCAGGAGTCAAGTACCAGGAGTCTAGCACCAGGAGTCTAGCACCAGGAGTCTAGAACCAGGAGTCTAGCGCCAGGAGTCTAGCACCAGGAGTCTAGTACCAGGAGTCTAGCACCAGGAGTCTAGAACTGGAGTCTAGTGCCAGGAGTCTAGTACCAGGAGTCTAGCGCCAGGAGTCTAGAACTGGAGTCTAGTGCCAGGAGTCTAGTACCAGGAGTCTAGCGCTAGGAGTCTAGAACTAGGAGTCTAGGCCCAGGAGTCTAGCGCCAGGAGTCTAGAACTGGAGTCTAGCACCAGGAGTCTAGCACCAGGAGTCTAGCGCCAGGAGTCTAGAACTGGAGTCTAGCACCAGGAGTCTAGCACCAGGAGTCTAGAACTGGAGTCTAGTGCCAGGAGTCTAGTACCAGGAGTCTAGCGCCAGGAGTCTAGAACTGGAGTCTAGTGCCAGGAGTCTAGTACCAGGAGTCTAGCGCTAGGAGTCTAGAACTAGGAGTCTAGGCCCAGGAGTCTAGCGCCAGGAGTCTAGAACTGGAGTCTAGCACCAGGAGTCTAGCACCAGGAGTCTAGCGCCAGGAGTCTAGAACTGGAGTCTAGCACCAGGAGTCTAGCACCAGGAGTCTAGAACTGGAGTCTAGCACCAGGAGTCTAGCAACAGGAGTCTAGAACTAGGAGGCTAGAACCAGGAGTCTAGCACCAGGAGTCTAGCGCCAGGAGTCAAGTACTAGGAGTCTAGCACTAGGAGTCTAGAACCAGGAGTCTAGCACCAGGAGTCTAGCACCAGGAGTCTAGAACCAGGAGTCTAGCGCCAGGAGTCTAGTGCCAAGAGTCTAGAACTGGAGTCTAGTGCCAGGAGTCTAGTACCAGGAGTCTAGCGCTAGGAGTCTAGAACTAGGAGTCTAGGCCCAGGAGTCTAGCGCCAGGAGTCTAGAACTGGAGTCTAGCACCAGGAGTCTAGCACCAGGAGTCTAGCGCCAGGAGTCAAGTACTAGGAGTCTAGCACTAGGAGTCTAGAACCAGGAGTCTAGTACCAGGAGTCTAGCACCAGGAGTCTAGCACTAGGAGTCTAGCACCAGGAGTCTAGAACTGGAGTCTAGCACCAGGAGTCTAGAACCAGGAGTCTAGCACCAGGAGTCTAGAACTGGAGTCTAGCACCAGGAGTCTAGCACCAGGAGACTAGAACTGGAGTCTAGCACCAGGAGTCTAGCACCAGGAGTCTAGCACCAGGAGTCTAGCACCAGGAGTCTAGCACCAGGAGTCTAGCAACAGGAGTCTAGAACAAGGAGGCTAGAACCAGGAGTCTAGCACCAGGAGTCTAGCGCCAGGAGTCAAGTACTAGGAGTCTAGCACTAGGAGTCTAGAACCAGGAGTCTAGCACCAGGAGTCTAGCACCAGGAGTCTAGCGCCAGGAGTCTAGCGCCAGGAGTCTAGAACTAGGAGTCTAGAACCAGGAGTCTAGCACCAGGAGTCTAGCACCAGGAGTCTAGCACCAGGAGTCTAGCGCCAGGAGTCTAGCGCCAGGAGTCTAGAACTGGAGTCTAGTGCCAGGAGTCTAGTGCCAGGAGTCTAGCGCTAGGAGTCTAGAACTAGGAGTCTAGGCCCAGGAGTCTAGCGCCAGGAGTCTAGAACTGGAGTCTAGTGCCAGGAGTCTAGTACCAGGAGTCTAGCTCTAGGAGTCTAGAACTGGAGTCTAGAACTGGAGTCTAGAAACAGGAGTCTAGGACTGGAGTCTAGCACCAGGAGTCTAGCACCAGGAGTCTAGCGCCAGGAGTCTAGCACCAGGAGTCTAGCGCCAGGAGTCTAGAGCCAGGAGTCTAGCACCAGGAGTCTAGCGCCAGGAGTCTAGCACCAGGAGTCTAGCACCAGGAGGCTAGCACCAGGAGGCTAGCACCAGGAGTCTAGAAACAGGAGTCTAGCACCAGGAGTCTAGCACCAGGAGTCTAGCGCCAGGATTCTAGAGCCAGGAGTCTAGCACTGGAGTCTAGAAACAGGAGTCTAGTGCCAGGAGTCTAGCGCCAGGAGTCTAGCACCAGGAGTCTAGAGCTGGAGTCTAGAACTGGAGTCTAGCGCCAGGAGTCTAGAGCCAGGAGTCTAGCACTGGAGGCTAGAAACAGGAGTCTAGAACTAGGAGTCTAGTGCCAGGAGTCTAGCACCAGGGGTCTAGCACCAGGAGTCTAGGGCCAGGAGTCTAGAACTGGAGGCTAGCGCCAGGAGTCTAGAGCCAGGAGTCTGGCACTGGAGGCTAGAAACAGGAGTCTAGAACTAGGAGTCTAGTACCAGGAGTCTAGTTCCAGGAGTCTAGAACCAGGAGGCTAGCGCCAGGAGTCTAGGACTGGAGTCTAGCGCCAGGAGTCTAGTACTAGGAGTCTAGCACCAGGAGTCTAGGACCAGGAGTCTAGCGCCAGGAGTCTAGAACTGGAGGCTAGCACCAGAAGTCTAGAGCCATGAGTCTAGAACTGGAGTCTAGTACTAGGAGGCTAGCGCCAGGAGGCTAGAACTGGAGGCTAGCGCCAGGAATCTAGTACTAGGAGTCTAGTACCAGGAGTCTAGTTCCAGGAGTCTAGAACCAGGAGGCTAGCGCCAGGAGTCTAGGACTGGAGTCTAGCGCCAGGAGTCTAGTACTAGGAGACTAGCGCCAGGAGTCTAGAACTGGAGGCTAGCACCAGGAGTCTAGGACCAGGAGTCTAGCGCCAGGAGTCTAGAACTGGAGTCTAGCGCCAGGAGTCTAGCGCCAGGAGTCTAGCACCAGGAGTCTAGCACCAGAAGTCTAGTGCCAGGATTCTAGAACTGGAGTCTAGTACTAGGAGGCTAGCGCCAGGAGGCTAGAACTGGAGGCTAGCGCCAGGAATCTAGTACTAGGAGTCTAGTTCCAGGAGTCTAGAACCAGGAGGCTAGCGCCAGGAGTCTAGGACTGGAGTCTAGCGCCAGGAGCCTAGTACTAGGAGTCTAGCGCCAGGAGTCTAGAACTGGAGTCTGGCGCCAGGAGTCTAGAACCAGGAGTCTAGCGCCAGGAGTCTAGAACTGGAGTCTAGCGCCAGGAGTCTAGAACCAGGAGTCTAGCGCCAGGAGTCTAGTCCTGGAGTCTAGAAACAGGAGTCAAGTACTAGGAGTCTAGAAACAGGAGTCAAGTACTAGGAGTCTAGCACCAGGAGTCTAGAACTAGGAGTCTAGCGCCAGGAGTCTAGCGCCAGGAGGCTAGACCTGGAGTCTAGTGCCAGGAGTCTAGCACCAGGAGTCTAGCACCAGGAGTCTAGCACCAGGAGTCTAGTGCCAGGAGTCTAGTACCAGGAGTCTAGCGCTAGGAGTCTAGAACTAGGAGTCTAGGCCCAGGAGTCTAGCGCCAGGAGTCTAGAACTGGAGTCTAGTGCCAGGAGTCTAGTACCAGGAGTCTAGCGCTAGGAGTCTAGAACTGGAGTCTAGGCCCAGGAGTCTAGAACTGGAGTCTAGCACCAGGAGTCTAGCACCAGGAGTCTAGCACCAGGAGTCTAGCGCCAGGAGTCTAGCGCCAGGAGTCTGGAACTGGAGTCTAGTGCCAGGAGTCTAGTACCAGGAGTCTAGCGCTAGGAGTCTAGAACTAGGAGTCTAGGCCCAGGAGTCTAGCGCCAGGAGTCTAGAACTGGAGTCTAGTGCCAGGAGTCTAGTACCAGGAGTCTAGCGCTAGGAGTCTAGAACTGGAGTCTAGAACTGGAGTCTAGAAACAGGAGTCTAGAACTGGAGTCTAGCACCAGGAGTCTAGCACCAGGAGTCTAGCACCAGGAGTCTAGCGCCAGGAGTCTAGGGCCAGGAGTCTAGCGCCAGGAGTCTAGCGCCAGGAGTCTAGAACTGGAGTCTAGTGCCAGGAGTCTAGAACTGGAGTCTAGCACCAGGATTCTAGCACCAGGAGTCTAGCGCCAGGAGTCTAGCACCAGGAGTCTAGCACTAGGAGTCTAGAACCAGGAGTCTAGAACCAGGAGTCTAGCACCAGGAGTCTAGCACCAGGAGTCTAGCACCAGGAGTCTAGGGCCAGGAGTCTAGAACTGGAGTCTAGAAACAGGAGTCTAGCACTGGAGTCTAGAAACAGGAGTCTAGTGCCAGGAGTCTAGCGCCAGGAGTCTAGCGCCAGGAGTCTAGGGCCAGGAGTCTAGAACTGGAGGCTAGAAACAGGAGTCTAGAGCCAGGAGTCTAGCACTGGAGGCTAGAAACAGGAGTCTAGAACTAGGAGTCTAGTGCCAGGAGTCTAGCACCAGGAGTCTAGCACTGGAGGCTAGAAACAGGAGTCTAGAACTAGGAGTCTAGTACCAGGAGTCTAGTTCCAGGAGTCTAGAACCAGGAGGCTAGCGCCAGGAGTCTAGGCCCAGGAGTCTAGCGCCAGGAGTCTAGAACTGGAGGCTAGCGCCAGGAGTCTAGGACCAGGAGTCTAGCGCCAGGAGTCTAGAACTGGAGTCTAGCGCCAGGAGTCTAGAACCAGGAGTCTAGCGCCAGGAGTCTAGCACCAGGAGTCTAGCACCAGAAGTCTAGAGCCAGGAGTCTAGAACTGGAGTCTAGTACTAGGAGGCTAGCGCCAGGAGGCTAGAACTGGAGGCTAGCGCCAGGAATCTAGTACTAGGAGTCTAGTACCAGGAG
>CM070451.1:1385803-1403303 GCA_036324595.1 Champsocephalus gunnari | reverse complement strand
GTGTATATACTAAATGTATATACTAAATGTATGTGTATATACTAAATGATGTAAATGTATATGTATATACTAAATGTATATGTATATACTAAATGTATATGTATATACTAAATGTATATGTATATACTAAATGTATGTGTATATACTAAATGATGTAAATGTATATGTATATACTAAATGTATATGTATATACTAAATGTATATGTATATACTAAATGTATATGTATATACTAAATGTATGTGTATATACTAAATGATGTAAATGTATATGTATATACTAAATGTATGTGTATATACTAAATGATGTAAATGTATATGTATATACTAAATGTATATGTATATACTAAATGTATATGTATATACTAAATGTATATGTATATACTAAATGTATGTGTATATACTAAATGATGTAAATGTATATGTATATACTAAATGTATGTGTATATACTAAATGATGTAAATGTATATGTATATACTAAATGTATGTGTATATACTAAATGTATGTGTATATACTAAATGTATGTGTATATACTAAATGTATGTGTATATACTAAATGTATGTGTATATACTAAATGATGTAAATGTATATGTATATACTAAATGTATGTGTATATACTAAATGATGTAAATGTATATGTATATACTAAATGTATGTGTATATACTAAATGTATGTGTATATACTAAATGTATGTGTATATACTAAATGTATGTGTATATACTAAATGATGTAAATGTATATGTATATACTAAATGTATGTGTATATACTAAATGTATGTGTATATACTAAATGTATGTGTATATACTAAATGTATGTGTATATACTAAATGATGTATCTGCACTAAATCATTAAACATGCTCTAAAGTATGACTTGTTGATCGTGAACATCGTCCCGTGGAGCTGCTCGGCCGGCGCTCTGGGTCTGAGTCACGTCTCTCTGAATCTGAATCTCAATCTGAATCTGAGTCTGAATCTCAATCTCAATCTGAATCTGAATCTGAATCTCAATCTGAATCTGAATCTGAATCTGAATCTGAATCTGAATCTGAATCTGAATCTGAATCTGAATCTGAATCTGAATCTGAATCTCAATCTGAATCTGAATCTCAATCTGAATCTGAATCTCAATCTGAATCTGAATCTGAATCTGCTTCGGCTTCTTTGAAGCTTCTCCAGATGTTCGTCGCCGAGCCGGAGAATAATATTTAATCCAGATGTTGACATCTGTGTGCGCTAATGGGGCCCTGCGCTCCTATTGGCTCGCGCTCCAACACATTGCACGTGATAGGCTAAGGGGCGGGACATCTCTAAGCGAGCTAACCAATCAGAGCAGCTCTGGTTTCAGACAGAGGGTGAACAGAGGAGCTGCAGCAGTTATTTGAAATGTATTGTTATTAATGATATGATGTGTATAAGTATTACAGGTGGTACTGACCCGGTCCCTGGGGGCTCCTCGCCCGGCAGAGCGCCCCCCCGTCCTGCGCCCGGGTCCTGGACCCCCTGCCGAGCTGCAGGGCGCTGCGTCCATCAGAGAGCCCCTGGACCCCCTTCCGGGCCACCTGGACCCCCTTCCGGGCCCCCTGGACCCCCTGCTGGACCCCCTGCCGGGCCCCCTGCTGGGCCCCCTGCCGGGCCCCCTGGACCCCCTGCCGGGCCCCCTGCTGGGCCCCCTGCCGGGCCCCCTGGACCCCCTGCCGGGCCCCCTGCTGGGCCCCCTGGACCCCCTGCCGGGCCCCCTTCTGGGCCCCCTGCTGAGCCTCAGACCCCCGAAGCAACCGGGCCGCGGAGCAGCGGCCAGCGAGGAGCAGGAGCCCCGACAGGAGAAGGAGGCGCATGGCTGCACCTGAGGAGAACAGCTGTTATCTCTGATGGCACCGATGGCACTCCATACGGCCGAGGGGCAGACACTCTATCACACTTCATTCAAAGATGGAAACATTTGAGACGCTGTCATGGATCCGTCACGCAGCGACTCCGGAGCGAGGCTAATTGGTTGATTGGTGTCCTGAGCTCTGAGGCCACGCCCCTCGCGGCTCCAGGCCAGCTCTCTGCTTTAGTGAACAACATGTTGGGTAGATGCTCACGTCTCTCCTCAGAGAAGACTTCCTCTCATGAAACTCTAAGCAGATCAATCTTTAGATGCTTTAAGTGTTTTATTAAAGTCAGAGGATGAGATTTAAACTTTAATTAAAGTGAAGCAGATTTCCTAAACGTTCAGGAAGTGAAGAAAGCGTGACTTTAAGAGGCGACACTCTGAGGGGCTCGTGTTCGCTCACTTTAGAGGACACAAAGACACTTAACTCTCTTTACTCCTAACTCTCACTGAGCCTCCCTTAAAGCCTCCCTAAAACCCTCCCTTAAAGCCTCCCTAAAAGCCTCCCTGAAAGCCTCCCTTAAAGCCTCCCTTAAAGCCTCCCTTAAAGCCTCCCTTAAAGCCTCCCTAATGCCTCCCTTAAAGCTTCCCTGAAAGCCTCCCTAAAGCCTCCCTTAAAGCCTCCCTGAAAGCCTCCCTTAAAGCCTCCCTGAAAGCCTCCCTTAAAGCCTCCATGAAAGCCTCCCTTAAAGCCTCCCTAAAGCCTCCCTTAAAGCCTCCCTTAAAGCCTCCCTGAAAGCCTCCCTAAAGCCTCCCTGAAAGCCTCCCTGAAAGCCTCCCTTAAAGCCTCACTAAAGCCTCCCTAAAGCCTCCATTAAAGCCTCCATTAAAGCCTCCATGAAAGCCTCCCTTAAAGCCTCCCTTAAAGCCTCCCTAAAGCCTCCATTAAAGCCTCCTTAAAGCCTCCCTAAAGCCTCCCTAAAGCCTCCCTTAAAGCCTCCCTTAAAGCCTCCCTTAAAGCCTCCCTAAAGCCTCCCTTAAAGCCTCCCTGAAAGCCTCCCTAAAGCCTCCCTTAAAGCCTCCCTTAAAGCCTCCTTAAAGCCTCCCTTAAAGCCTCCCTTAAAGCCTCCCCTAAAGCCTCCCTAAAGCCTCCCTTAAAGCCTCCTTAAAGCCTCCCTTAAAGCCTCCTTAAAGCCTCCCTTAAAGCCTCCCTAAAGCCTCCCTTAAAGCCTCCCTTAAAGCCTCCCTGAAAGCCTCCCTTAAAGCCTCCCTAAAGCCTCCTTAAAGCCTCCTTAAAGCCTCCCTTAAAGCTTCCCTAAAGCCTCCCTTAAAGCCTCCTTAAAGCCTCCCTGAAAGCCTCCCTAAAGCCTCCCTTAAAGCCTCCCTTAAAGCCTCCCTTAAAGCCTCCCTAAAGCCTCCCTTAAAGCCTCTCTTAAAGCCTCCCTGAAAGCCTCCCTTAAAGCCTCCCTGAAGCCTCCCTGAAAGCCTCCCTTAAAGCCTCCCTAAAGCCTCCCTTAAAGCCTCTCTAAAGCCTCCCTTAAAGCCTCCCTTAAAGCCTCCCTGAAGCCTCCCTAAAGCCTCCCTTAAAGCCTCCCTTAAAGCCTCCCTTAAAGCCTCCCTTAAAGCCTCCCTGAAGCCTCCTTAAAGCCTCCCTAAAAGCCTCCTTAAAGCCTCCCTTAAAGCCTCCTTAAAGCCTCCCTTAAAGCCTCCCTTAAAGCCTCCCTAAAGCCTCCCTTAAAGCCTCCCTTAAGCCTCCCTTAAAGCCTCCCTTAAAGCCTCTCTAAAGCCTCCCTTAAAGCCTCCCTTAAAGCCTCCCTAAAGCCTCCCTAAAGCCTCCCTTAAAGCCTCCCTTAAAGCCTCCCTAAAGCCTCCTTAAAGCCTCCCTAAAGCCTCCTTAAAGCCTCCTTAAAGCCTCCCCTAAAGCCTCCCTAAAGCCTCCCTTAAAGCCTCCCTTAAAGCCTCCCTTAAAGCCTCCCTGAAAGCCTCCCTTAAAGCCTCACTAAAGCCTCCCTTAAAGCCTCCCTTAAAGCCTCCCTAAAGCCTCCTTAAAGCCTCCCTTAAAGCTTCCCTAAAGCCTCCCTTAAAGCCTCCCTAAAGCCTCCCTTAAAGCCTCCCTAAAGCCTCCATTAAAGCCTCCCTGAAAGCCTCCCTAAAGCCTCCCTTAAAGCCTCCCTTAAAGCCTCCTTAAAGCCTCCCTTAAAGCCTCCCTAAAGCCTCCCTTAAAGCCTCCATTAAAGCCTCCCTGAAAGCCTCCCTTAAAGCCTCTCTTAAAGCCTCCCTGAAAGCCTCCCTAAAGCCTCCCTAAAGCCTCCCTTAAAGCCTCCATTAAAGCCTACCTTAAAGCCTCTCTTAAAGCCTCCCTAAAGCCTCCCTTAAAGCCTCCATTAAAGCCTACCTTAAAGCCTCTCTTAAAGCCTCCCTTAAAGCCTCCCTGAAGCCTCCCTTAAAGCCTCCCTTAAAGCCTCCATTAAAGCCTACCTTAAAGCCTCTCTTAAAGCCTCCCTAAAGCCTCCCTTAAAGCCTCCATTAAAGCCTACCTTAAAGCCTCTCTAAAGCCTCCCTTATAGCCTCCCTGAAGCCTCCTTAAAGCCTCCCTAAAAGCCTCCTTAAAGCCTCCCTTAAAGCCTCCCTTAAAGCCTCCTTAAAGCCTCCCTTAAAGCCTCCCTTAAAGCCTCCCTGAAAGCCTCCCTAAAGCCTCCCTTAAAGCCTCCCTAAAGCCTCCCTAAAGCCTCCCTTAAAGCCTCCTTAAAGCCTCCTTTAAAGCCTCCCTTAAAGCCTCCCTAAAGCCTCCCTTAAAGCCTCCCTGAAAGCCTCCCTTAAAGCCTCCCTTAAAGCCCCCTTAGCGCATTCAAACCGAACCTGTGGGGAAAGTTGTGATATGACAGAACCGCCTCCGCGCCAGGAAGCAGTCCGGAAGCTTCGGGGAGATGCCACAAAGTGAAAGTCCCACCTGCCCTCACCTGCGCGGCTCTCCAGCGGCTCGCGCGCCTCTCCTCCCCGGGCAGGGCGCACTGTTCCCGGCGTCTCGCTCCCCGGCTCCCCGCTGAACTTCCGGGTCTCGGAGGTGTCTGTCTGTGTTTCCTCTGCAGGTTAAGGAGCTGTTGTCCCGGGTTAAGGAGCTGTTGTCCCGGGTTAAGGAGCTGTTGTCCCGGGTTAAGGAGCTGTTATCCCGGGTTAAGGACCTGTTATCCCGGGTTAAGGAGCTGTTGTCCCGGGTTAAGGACCTGTTATCCTGGGTTAAGGACCTGTTATCCCGGGTTAAGGACCTGTTATCCCGGGTTAAGGACCTGTTATCCTGGGTTACTGTCGCTCCGCGCTGCGGGGTCCGGGCGCATCATCCTCATCTTCAGAGCCTCCTCATCCTCCTGCAGCAGCTGCCACCGCGTGCATCATGCTGTCGCGCGGGTTAAAGTCCAATTACAGGAAGTGCACGAGGAGGAGGGAGGAGGAGGTGCGCGCGTGCAAAATGACTTTTAACGTGCACGCGGACCAAAGGAGGAGCAGCACCCCCTCCCAGTGGAAACATTAATAACATTATTTGATATCTCCAGATTCTTCCTGCAGCTGATTCACAGTTTAGTTTTTAAATCATTCAAAATTAAAAAACATGTATTAAATGTTTGTATAAACATATAGCTGCATATAAATTACTTTATTATAACATTAAAATAAAACACTAATAACAGGAATTACACTATGTTTTAATTAAATAAAAACTCATGCAAAATAAAGGCGATTATATTTATGTAATCATTTAGTCATTTAAGATCCATCGTCTCCGAGGCCGGGTTTCTAAAGGTATTCATCCAGGTGAGCCGTCAGGTCCACACTGCGTCCCCTGCGCGTGGAGGGGGCGTGGCTTCCCTGCAGGCAGCGGCCTGATTGGTCACCTGGCCGGCCGACCCAGCGGTCCCTCATCATCTGATCGGGACTCAGCTGATCTGCTCCTCCTCCCAGCGACTCACCAGGGGTCCATCCTCCTGGCTCCCAGTGCCATCCTGTCTGTTACCAGTTCCTCCTGGCTCCCAGTGCCATCCTGTCTGTCTCTAGCTCCTCTCGTGCTCCCAGTGCCATCCTGTCTGTCTGTCTCTAGCTCCTCTCGTGCTCCCAGTGCCATCCTGTCTGTCTCTAGCTCCTCTCGTGCTCCCAGTGCCATCCTGTCTGTCTCTAGCTCCTCTCGTGCTCCCAGTGCCATCCTGTCTGTCTGTCTCTAGCGCCTCTCGTGCTCCCAGTGCCATCCTGTCTGTCTCTAGCTCCTCTCGTGCTCCCAGTGCCATCCTGTCTGTCTCTAGCTCCTCTCGTGCTCCCAGTGCCATCCTGTCTGTCTCTAGCTCCTCTCGTGCTCCCAGTGCCATCCTGTCTGTCTCTAGCTCCTCTCGTGCTCCCAGTGCCATCCTGTCTGTCTCTAGCTCCTCTCGTGCTCCCAGTGCCATCCTGTCTGTCTGTCTCTAGCTCCTCTCGTGCTCCCAGTGCCATCCTGTCTGTCTGTCTCTAGCTCCTCTCGTGCTCCCAGTGCCATCCTGTCTGTCTGTCTCTAGCTCCTCTCGTGTTCCCAGTGCCATCCTGTCTGTCTCTAGCTCCTCTCGTGCTCCCAGTGCCATCCTGTCTGCCTCTAGTTCCTCTCGTGCTCCCAGTGCCATCCTGTCTGTCTGTCTCTAGCTCCTCTCGTGCTCCCAGTGCCATCCTGTCTGTCTGTCTCTTGCTCCTCTCGTGTTCCCAGTGCCATCCTGTCTGTCTCTAGCTCCTCTCGTGCTCCCAGTGCCATCCTGTCTGTCTGTCTCTAGCTCCTCTCGTGCTCCCAGTGCCATCCTGTCTGTCTCTAGCTCCTCTCGTGCTCCCAGTGCCATCCTGTCTGTCTCTAGCTCCTCTCGTGTTCCCAGTGCCATCCTGTCTGTCTCTAGTTCCTCTCGTGCTCCCAGTGCCATCCTGTCTGTCTGTCTCTAGTTCCTCTCGTGCTCCCAGTGCCATCCTGTCTGTCTCTAGCTCCTCTCGTGCTCCCAGTGCCATCCTGTCTGTCTCTAGCTCCTCTCGTGCTCCCAGTGCCATCCTGTCTGTCTGTCTCTAGCTCCTCTCGTGCTCCCAGAGCCATCCTGTCTGTCTCTAGCTCCTCTCGTGCTCCCAGTGCCATCCTGTCTGTCTGTCTCTAGCTCCTCTCGTGCTCCCAGTGCCATCCTGTCTGTCTGTCTCTAGCTCCTCTCGTGCTCCCAGTGCCACCCTGTCTGTCTGTCTCTAGCTCCTCTCGTGCTCCCAGTGCCATCCTGTCTGTCTCTAGCTCCTCTCGTGCTCCCAGTGCCATCCTGTCTGTCTCTAGCTCCTCTCGTGCTCCCAGTGCCATCCTGTCTGTCTGTCTCTAGCTCCTCTCGTGCTCCCAGTGCCATCCTGTCTGTCTGTCTCTAGCTCCTCTCGTGCTCCCAGTGCCATCCTGTCTGTCTGTCTCTAGCTCCTCTCGTGCTCCCAGTGCCATCCTGTCTGTCTGTCTCTAGCTCCTCTCGTGCTCCCAGTGCCATCCTGTCTGTCTGTCTCTAGCTCCTCTCGTGCTCCCAGTGCCATCCTGTCTGTCTGTCTCTAGCTCCTCTCGTGCTCCCAGTGCCATCCTGTCTGTCTCTAGCTCCTCTCGTGCTCCCAGTGCCATCCTGTCTGTCTCTAGCTCCTCTCGTGCTCCCAGTGCCATCCTGTCTGTCTGTCTCTAGCTCCTCTCGTGCTCCCAGTGCCATCCTGTCTGTCTGTCTCTAGCTCCTCTCGTGCTCCCAGTGCCATCCTGTCTGTCTCTAGCTCCTCTCGTGCTCCCAGTGCCATCCTGTCTGTCTCTAGCTCCTCTCGTGTTCCCAGTGCCATCCTGTCTGTCTCTAGCTCCTCTCGTGTTCCCAGTGCCATCCCTCGGCCCTCGTCCACAGAGCTTCCAGCCGACCTGCTGCTTCGTCCTGCTTCATACCTGCTGCCGTGTACTCAGTCCAGCCTCTCACGACCTGCCTCCTCTCCGGACCTCCATATCACCAAACCCGCCTCCTCTCCGGACCTCCGTATCACCAAACCTGCCTCCTCTCCGGACCTCCGTATGACCAAACCTGCCTCCTCTCCGGACCTCCATATCACCAAACCTGCCTCCTCTCCGGACCTCAGTATCACCAAACCTGCCTCCTCTCCGGACCTCCGTATCACCAAACCTGCCTCCTCTCCGGACCTCCGTATCACCAAACCCGCCTCCTCTCCGGACCTCCGTATCACCAAACCCGCCTCCTCTCCGGACCTCCGTATCACCAAACCTGCCTCCTCTCCGGACCTCCGTATGACCAAACCCGCCTCCTCTCCGGACCTCCGTATCACCAAACCCGCCTCCTCTCCGGACCTCCGTATCACCAAACCCGCCTCCTCTCCGGACCTCCGTATCACCAAACCCGCCTCCTCTCCGGACCTCCGTATCACCGGACCTCCGTATCACCAAACCAGCCTCCTCTCCGGACCTCCGTATCACCAAACCAGCCTCCTCTCCGGACCTCCGTATCACCAAACCTGCCTCCTCTCCAGACCTCCGTATCACCAAACCCGCCTCCTCTCCGGACCTCCGTATCACCAAACCCGCCTCCTCTCTGGACCTCTGTATCACCAAACCTGCCTCCTCTCCGGACCTCCGTATCACCAAACCCGCCTCCTCTCCGGACCTCCGTATCACCAAACCCGCCTCCTCTCCGGACCTCCGTATCACCAAACCCGCCTCCTCTCCGGACCTCCGTATCACCAAACCTGCCTCCTCTCCGGACCTCCGTATCACCAAACCCGCCTCCTCTCCGGACCTCCGTATCACCAAACCTGCCTCCTCTCCGGACCTCCGTATCACCAAACCTGCCTCCTCTTTGGACCTCCGTATCACCAAACCCGCCTCCTCTCTGGACCTCTGTATCACCAAACCTGCCTCCTCTCCGGACCTCCGTATCACCAAACCCGCCTCCTCTCCGGACCTCCGTATCACCAAACCCGCCTCCTCTCCGGACCCCCGTATCACCAAACCCGCCTCCTCTCCGGACCTCCGTATCACCAAACCTGCCTCCTCTCCGGACCTCCGTATGACCAAACCCGCCTCCTCTCCAGACCTCCTTATCACCAAACCCGCCTCCTCTCCGGACCTCCGTATCACCAAACCCGCCTCCTCTCCGGACCCCCGTATCACCAAACCCGCCTCCTCTCCGGACCTCCGTATCACCAAACCTGCCTCCGCAGCAGTAAACATTGAAACACGTTGTGAGGAAGCGCACACACTCCCTCACTAACATGTTGGTCTTAACTATGTGTTTGTTAAGAAAGGTAGTACATGTTTTTCTGAGTTGCCTTTATTTCAGTTAAAGTTATAAAAACACTTTACAGACAAACTAATAAAATGCATCTAAATTCGTTTGTCAGTCTGTAAAACACACAAGCACCAAGTAATCACCATTTCCTTTGTTCAGACTGGAGGCCATCTTGTCCCAGTGCTCAAAGGGGAGGAGCCTCCAAAGTACTCCTTATATGTGCCATATGAGTAGGCGGAGTCTTGGACGCGATTGGTCAGGGAATGTGTGATTTTATGAGTGTCAATTAAGTTAAAAACTACCCGTTTTAAGCACACCTTGTTGTTGTGTAAGATATCATATTTATAGCGATGCAATAATGAGTTTACTTAAGCCTTTAGGGTTTCATTAAAGGTAGACAACAGTGTTTAATTTTGTATTTAAGCCTCCACTCTGCTTTTAGAACCATGACCTGATTGGCCAGGTTGGAGTGGGAAGGCGGGCCGTCTCCTATACATGTGGTTGGGAGGAGAGGGGAAGGGGCTTCGTGTTTGTTGCTTGCTGGTGAACGCAGCACCAGGCATGCAGTTTGTGTTTCTGTGGAAGGCTACGAATAAAACGCCTGTTTATTTTTGCAAGAAAACCCTCTCTCCACGTATCGTTCTTTCACCTGCACCTCACATCGTAACACATGTTCAGTCCTCGCCTGCGCCTGGGTCCTGTTTAGCACAGAATCCCTTCAGATCATTGATCTCTTTGAAACATACAAACATAAAACCACAGAACAACAAAAAGGACATCTTACAGCATCATCACAGTCTTAGCATCCGACCTGGAGCACTCTGCAGCACTCTTCTCTGTCACAGTGCACCGTGCTCAGGTCCTTATCTCTGTCGCAGTGCACCGTGCTCAGGTCCTTATCTCTGTCACAGTGCACCGTGCTCAGGTCCTTATCTCTGTCACAGTGCACCGTGCTCAGGTCCTTATCTCTGTGACAGTGCACCGTGCTCAGGTCCTTATCTCTGTCACAGTGCACCGTGCTCAGGTCCTTATCTCTGTGACAGTGCACCGTGCTCAGGTCCTTATCTCTGTCACAGTGCACCGTGCTCAGGTCCTTATCTCTGTCACAGTGCACCGTGCTCAGGTCCTTATCTCTGTCACAGTGCACCGTGCTCAGGTCCTTATCTCTGTCACAGTGCACCGTGCTCAGGTCCTTATCTCTGTCACAGTGCACCGTGCTCAGGTCCTTATCTCTGTCACAGTGCACCGTGCTCAGGTCCTTATCTCTGTCACAGTGCACCGTGCTCAGGTCCTTATCTCTGTCACAGTGCACCGTGCTCAGGTCCTCTTCTCTGTCACAGTGCACCGTGCTCAGGTCCTTATCTCTGTCACAGTGCACCGTGCTCAGGTCCTTATCTCTGTCACAGTGCACCGTGCTCAGGTCCTTATCTCTGTCACAGTGCACCGTGCTCAGGTCCTTATCTCTGTCACAGTGCACCGTGCTCAGGTCCTTATCTCTGTCACAGTGCACCGTGCTCAGGTCCTTATCTCTGTCGCAGTGCACCGTGCTCAGGTCCTTATCTCTGTCACAGTGCACCGTGCTCAGGTCCTTATCTCTGTCACAGTGCACCGTGCTCAGGTCCTTATCTCTGTCACAGTGCACTGTGCTCAGGTCCTTATCTCTGTCGCAGTGCACCGTGCTCAGGTCCTTATCTCTGTCACAGTGCACCGTGCTCAGGTCCTTATCTCTGTCGCAGTGCACCGTGCTCAGGTCCTTATCTCTGTCACAGTGCACCGTGCTCAGGTCCTTATCTCTGTCACAGTGCACTGTGCTCAGGTCCTTATCTCTGTCACAGTGCACCGTGCTCAGGTCCTCTTCTCTGTCACAGTGCACCGTGCTCAGGTCCTTATCTCTGTCGCAGTGCACCGTGCTCAGGTCCTTATCTCTGTCGCAGTGCACCGTGCTCAGGTCCTTATCTCTGTCACAGTGCACCGTGCTCAGGTCCTTATCTCTGTCACAGTGCACCGTGCTCAGGTCCTTATCTCTGTCGCAGTGCACCGTGCTCAGGTCCTTATCTCTGTCACAGTGCACCGTGCTCAGGTCCTTATCTCTGTCGCAGTGCACCGTGCTCAGGTCCTGATTCAGAACTCTGATCGTTGGTTCTTGAAACAGACAAAGTAATTATCGTAGGTGACTTTAATATTCATGTTGACGATGATAAAAATAGCCTTACTGTTGCATTTAACTCTATATTAGATTCTGTTGGTTTCTGTCAGAGTGTGAATAAACCAACCCACTGCTATAATCACACTCTCGACCTTGTTCTGACTTATGGTATTGAAATTGAGCAACTATTAGTCGAACCGCATAATCCTGCTTTATCCGACCATCTCTTAGTAACTTTTGAAGTACTGTTACGAGACTACAAAGCATTAGTCAAAAGCTCCTGCAGCAGAAACCTATCCGTTAGTGCTATAGCCACATTTAAGGAAGAGATTCCACCAATACTTAACTTGATAGCATGTCTGCATGTAGGGGAGGAAACTTATACAAAATGTAATCCACCCCAAATTGATCATGTTGTTGATAGTGCTATAGATGCGCTGCGAATAAAATTAGACTCTGTTGCTCCTTTGAAAAAGAAGAAAATAAAGCAACATAGATTAGCTCCATGGCATAATGCCGAAACCCGCAAAATAAAGCAAAAGTCTAGACAACTTGAAAGGATGTGGCGTTCCACTAAACTTGAAGAATCTCGTTTAATCTGGCATATTACTCTCAATGAATATAAGAAAGCACTGCGTAAAGCGAGAGCAGCATACTACTCTTCATTAATAGATGAGAATAAGAATAATGCCAGATGTCTCTTCAGCACTGTAGCCAGGCTGACAGAGAGCCACAGCTCCATTGAGCCTTCTGTTCCCATAGCACTCAGTAGCAATGATTTTATGTGCTTTTTTAACCATAACATTGTTACTCTTAGAAACAAAATGAATGACCTCTTGCCTTCGACCAGTATAGTGTTATCAACAGCTCCCAGAATCGTAAGTTCTAATATTACACTAGATAGTAAACTAGAATGCTTTCAGCCATTAACCTTGAACAATTACATTCAATGATTCTCTCTTCTAAACCATCAACGTGCATGTTAGACCCAATTCCAACTAAGCTGTTGAAGGAAGTTTCTCCATTAATTAGCACTTCTTTATTAAATATTATGAATATGTCTTTATTATCAGGCTATGTTCCACAATCATTCAAAGTAGCAGTGATAAAACCGCTTCTTAAAAAGCACAACTGCATTTGATACTATCGACCATGATATCCTATTGCAAAGACTAGAGCACTTGGTTGGCATACAGGGAACTGCTTTAGGCTGGTTTAGGTCCTATCTATCTGAACGCTCTCAGTTTGTACGTGTCAACGATGAATCTTCCACGCAAACCAAAGTTAGCCATGGAGTGCCACAGGGCTCAGTGCTCGGACCTATTTTGTTCACATTATATATGCTTCCGTTAGGCAATATTATAAGGAATCATTCTGTAAACGTTCATTGTTATGCGGATGATACTCAACTATATTTATCCATCAAGCCTGATGAAATTAATCATCCATCCATCCATCCATCCATCTTCTCCCGCTTATCCGTGGTCGGGTCGCGGGGGTAGCAGTTCCAGCAGAGAGCCCCAAACTTTCTTTTCCCTGGCGACATCAACCAGCTCTGACTGGGGGATCCCAAGGCGCTCCCAGGCCAGCGAAGAGATATAATCCCTCCACCTGGTCCTAGGTCTACCCCTTGGTCTCTTCCCAGCTGGACGTGCCTGGAACACCTCCCTAGGGAGGCGCCCAGGTGGCATCCTAACTAGGTGCCCGAACCACCTCAACTGGCTCCTTTCCACGCAAAGGAGGAGCGGCTCAACTCCGAGTCCCTCCCTGATGACCGAACTTCTCACCTTATCTCTAAGGGAGACACCAGCCACCCGGCGGAGGAAACCCATCTCGGCCGCTTGTATCCGCGATCTCGTTCTTTCGGTCATGACCCATCCTTCATGACCATAGGTGAGGGTAGGAACGAAAATGGCCCGGTAGATAGAGAGCTTTGCCTTCCGGCTCAGCTCCCTTTTCGTCACAACGGTGCGGTAAAGCGACTGCAATACCGCTCCCGCTGCTCCGATTCTCCGGCCCATCTCACGCTCCATTGATCCCTCACTCGAGAACAAGACCCCGAGATACTTGAACTCCTTCACTTGGGGTAAGGACTCATTCCCTACTTGGAGTGGACAGTCCATCGGTTTCCTGCTGAGAACCATGGCCTCAGATTTGGAGGTGCTGATCCTCATCCCAGCCGCTTCACACTCGGTTGCGAACCGATCCAGTGAGTGCTGAAGGTCGCAGACCGATGAAGCCATCAGAACCACATCATCTGCAAAAAGCAGTGGTGCAATCCTTAGTCCACCGAACTGCAGACCCCCCCCCACGACTACGCCTCGAAATCCGATCCATGTATATTACAAACAGGATTGGTGACAAAGCGCAGCCCTGGCGGAGGCCAACCCTCACCGGAAATGGGTCCGACTTACTGCCGAGGACCCGGACACAGCTCTCGCTTTGGGAGTACAGAGATTGGATGGCCCTGAGTAGAGACCCCCTCACCCCATACTCCCGCAGCACCTCCCACAGTACCTCCCGGGGAACCCGGTCATACGCCTTCTCCAAGTCTACAAAACACATGTAGACCGGATAAGCGTACTCCCAGGCCCCCTCCAGGATCCTTGCGAGAGTAAAAAGCTGATCCGTCGTTCCACGACCAGGACGGAATCCGCATTGTTCCTCCTCAATCTGAGGTTCGACAATCGGCCTGACCCTCCTTTCGAGTACCTTGGAGTAAACTTTCCCGGGGAGGCTGAGTAGTGTGATGCCTCTGTAATTGGCACACACCCTCTGATCCCCCTTTTTGAAAAGGGGGACCACCACCCCGGTCTGCCACTCCTTCGGTACTGTTTCCGACTTCCACGCAACGTTGATGAGACGTGTCAACCATGACAGTCCCTCAACACCCAGAGCCTTCAGCGTCTCCGGGCGGATCTCATCCCCCCCGGGGCTTTGCCACTGTGGAGTTGTTTGACGACCCCAGTGACCTCCCCCCGGGAGATTGGTGTTGATCCCCCGTCATACTCCAGCTCTGCCTCTAACATAGAGGGCGGAGTTGTCGGGTTCAGGAGTTCCTCAAAGTGTTCCTTCCAACGCCCCAACACTCCATCAGTTGAGGACAACAACGTCCCATCCTCACTGTACACAGCTTGGATGGTTCCCTGCTTCCCCCTCCTGAGGTGTCGGACAGTTTTCCAGAACAACTTTGGTGCCGCCCGAAAGTCCTTCTCCATGTCTTCTCCGAACTTCTCCCACACCCGCTGCTTTGCCTCGGCCACGGATGAGGCTGCTGCCCTTCGGGCCTGTCGGTACCTTGCAACTGCCTCGGGAGTCCCCCGGGATAACAAATCCCTGAAGGCCTCCTTCTTCAGTCGGACGGCTCCTGACCACCGGTGTCCACCAGGAGGTTCGAGGGTTACCGCCCCTTGAGGCACCTAGGACCTTGAGACCACAGCTCCCCGCCGCGGCTTCGGCAATAGAGGCTTTGAACACCGACCACTCTGGTTCAATGTCCCCAACCTCCACAGGAATGCCCGAAAAGCTCCGCCGGAGGTGTGAGTTGAAGGCCTCCTGAACTTGGGCCTCCTCCAGACGTTCCCAGTTCACCCGAACTACACGTTTGGGCTTACCAGGTCTATCCAGAGGCTTCCCCCGCCCCTCTCTTTACCCGAGTGTCCAAAACATACGGCCTCAGGTCCGATGATACGATAACAAAATCGATCATGGACCTTCTGCCTAGGGTGCTCTGGTACCACGTACACTTATGAGCATCCTTATGTTCGAACATGGTGTTTGTTATGGCCAATCCATGACTAGCACAGTAGTCCAGTAACAAACCACCACTCCGGTTCAGATCGGCAAGCCCGTTCACCAGACGCTCGCCGACGAGTCCTCCTTCTGGGCCTGGCTCCAGAAGGGGACCCTTGGCTTCCTCCGGGCCGGGTATCCTCACTTCCTGTGTCGTCTTTCATGAGGTCTTTTGAACCGATCTTAGTCTGGCCCCTTGCCTGAGACCAACTTGCCATGGGAGACCCTACCAGGAGCACCAGGTTCCAGACAACACAGACCCAGGTTCATCAGGGCGCCGGTTCTTCAGATATCTAAGATAATTAACTCATTTAATTGTGGGTGTTTTAGGCCACGTTCACACGAAGCCGAAACGGAGACGAAAACAAAAACGAACCTTAGTCGATATCAAAACAGTCTTCTGTCCACGCGGAATCGGCACCAGAAACATCTCCGTCCGCACGAGACCGCCTGACCCACTGGAGACGCTGTAGTACCTATGCCGGGCCTGTAAGTGGCGCTGTACTTCCACCACAAAATACACCAAAAGCAGCGACCAAGACCCCTGAGCATGGTTGCCATGGTAGCCTGGTTGCCCTTCTGGTTATTCTCTGCGGTGGATTTAGCAACATGTAGTTCATGTAGTTCTCCATGTTCACTTGTCGCTGATGGTTGTGGTCGAGCAGCTGTAGAGGTGGGGAGAGGCGGGATCGTATAGGACGTCCACACGGAGCCGCTTGACCCCCCAGGGCATTCCGTCCGCAGATCGATCCACCTTGGGCGCCGTTACCGTTTGAGGGCTCCGTTTCCGCGGTTCCGTGTCGGCCTCGTGTGAACGAACCGTCCATACGATAGAGAACTGTAGCGGATACAAGCCGTGTCGTCTCCGTGTAAACGGGGCCTTAGTCAATGCATCCCTTCCAACCTGAGAGCTGAACCACGTGACCTGAGAGCTGAACCACGTGACCTGAGAGCTGAACCACGTGACCTGAGAGCTGAACCACGTGACCTGAGAGCTGGACCACGTGACCTGAGAGACCTGAGAGGTTTCAGCGGCGCGCCCTTATTTGTTCTCCAGATAGAAAGTCCTATGAGAGATGATTACCCGAGTTTACCCAAGTTTGTTCATGTTTCTGAGGAATGCTGTTTACTACTGCCCCCCCCTCACTACTGCCCCCCCCTCACTACTGCCCCCCCCTCACTACTGCAGCGGGACCTGGACCCCCGCCAGAGAAAAACACAAAACGACCTAAAACTATTTAATATGGGGTCTCAAAAAATTAATAATTGTTTCACTTTAATTAATCACAAGTAACAAATATATATTTAATTAATTATAATCAAAAAAGGGATAAATATTAAATTAATAAAATGGCAAAATAAATGTTGAATTAAAAAGTAATAAATGTATCAGGAATACAAACAACTAAATAACTAACTATGTCCTGCATGTGTCTTCAAGCCCTCCTGCTTCAGAGGTGACTGTGCAGCAAGAGTTTACTGATCATTCGTTAAACAGGATTACGGTCTGACAGCTGCCCCTCGAGGCGTTCAGGGTCCCATCTGAAAACAGGATTACAACACTTTCTATACAAACTCATAAACTCTGAGTCTGATGTGAAGGAGAGATTTAGGAGATAAAAGAAAAACAAATAAAGACGTTATCGTGACGAAAGAAAACACACACACACACACACACACACACACACACACACACACACACACAGAGCCAAGAACAACACCAGGTGTGTGTGCAGGTGTGACGTCCTTTAATGCATTCAGTTTCCTTTATTTACATGTAAATGTTTCTGATCCCCCGCACACAGATATTCTCTGCCGTCTCTACCTCTGCCGTCTCTGTCTCTATCGTCTCTATCTCTATCTCTGCCGTCTCTGTCTCTATCGTCTCTATCTCTGCCGTCTCTATCTCTGCCGTCTCTATCTCTATCTCTGCCGTCTCTACCTCTGCCGTCTCTATCTCTGCCGTCTCTACCTCTGCCGTCTCTGTCTCTATCGTCTCTATCTCTGTCGTCTCTATCTCTGCCGTCTCTATCTCTATCTCTGCCGTCTCTACCTCTGCCGTCTCTATCTCTGCCGTCTCTATCTCTGCCGTCTCTATCTCTATCTCTGCCGTCTCTATCTCTGCCGTCTCTATCTCTGCCGTCTCTGCCGTCTCTATCTCTATCTCTGCCGTCTCTACCTCTGCCGTCTCTATCTCTGCCGTCTCTATCTCTACCTCTGCCGTCTCTATCTCTGCCGTCTCTATCTCTACCTCTGCCGTCTCTACCTCTGCCGTCTCTACCTCTGCCGTCTCTATCTCTGCCGTCTCTATCTCTACCTCTGCCGTCTCTATCTCTACCGTCTCTATCTCTGCCGTCTCTACCTCTGCCGTCTCTACCTCTGCCGTCTCTATCTCTATCTCTGCCGTCTCTACCTCTGCCGTCTCTATCTCTGCCGTCTCTGCCGTCTCTATCCCTGCCGTCT
>CM070451.1:1365803-1380803 GCA_036324595.1 Champsocephalus gunnari | reverse complement strand
CTCCTCCATCACGTGCACTCCTCCATCACGTGCACAGCCGAGTTATATTTAACTCAACATTCCTGCTTTCCTGTTCTACTTAAAAAAAAGTTTAATTTTTTCATCAAAATGCTCCAGCTGAACTTCCCATGGAAACGTTCCGGTTCCCATGGCAACCCGAGTGGAAATCACGGAGAATACAGTCGCTGCTTTATTCATGTCTGTAGGCCGTTGCTGTGAGTGTGGACGGAGCAGCTACAGGTTAGTCAGCCTGATGGATCCCATTCCCATAGGACTTACATGCAGATAGGCCCCGCCCCTCTCCAGCGTCTCGTTTGAATGACAGGAGTAAACACAGAATGAATGCTCTATTCACTCCTGGTTTTTAAGGGGCTTATCTCCAGGTAGACCACCCAATATTCGCATCGCTCTAATCGCTCGAGTTTCACCGCGGCTGTCAGCTGTGTTTGCTGCTGTCATTCAAACAAGAGGCGCTGAGAGGGGGCGGGGCTTATCTCCATGTAAGTCCTATAGGAGATACAACTACAACAACATGAACATATTTGACAGTGATGTAATTGTAATACACGTTTCAAAGTGATGCCGAAGTAACTACACACTGATAACGGTCACGGAGCGTCCTCACTACGGCTCCACAGACAGCTTGGAGCTGGGCGTGTCTGGAGCTTGGGGATTTTATTCAAGCAACACGGCCAACAACCAATCACATGAATCTCCCGCCCCCGACATAGAAAGCAAAAACCCCCGGGGATTGTATGCGAGCAATATATATATATATATATATATATATATATATATATATATATAAACTCCCCAAACAGGAACCCTACCAGTTCCCCCACTGCCTCTCCCCCTCCCTCCATGCTGGTTCCTCCGGTTTGTGTCCCGGTAGGTGAAGAGGGTCTGGTCATACAAAACCGGGTGAGTTGCTACGGCGATAGTTAGTTTCTCCTCCAACTTGTTTTGAAATATAGAAATGAACGGCGGGATATCTCTCCCAGCTTAGACGCGGTTTGATTGGCTACGGCTTCAGCTGTCAGATTTTGGGAAACGGGATTTGATTGGCTGGCGCTGGCTACTCCGGCGTCTCCGCCGACTAGAAGTTGAACAATGTTCAACTTCTGACGCCGGAGACGCCGGAGACGGACCGCTCTGCTACCCACAATTCAGTTCGGCGAAAAAGCGCGGCTACGTGACGTCACCCCGTTGAAAGTGAACGGGCAGATTGGAGCTGTCGACGCTCTCGACGCTGTAGTGTGGACGGGCCGTCAGTAAAAACCATGAATTAAGGCTTTGACAAGTCTGCAGACAGACGGCAGGCGAAGAGCTTTTAAAATGCGTGTTTCCTGAATGGGATCCATCAGGCTGACTAACCTGTAGCTGCTCCGTCCACAACAACGGCCTACAGACATGAATACAGCAGGGACTGTATCCTCCGTGACGCAGGCAGTCTGTGGTTTCACTTGTCCTACAGATAGAGGAGCTGTGAGCTCTGAGTGCTAACAGCTAACGGCTGATGTGTTGGGACCATACGTTGTGGGACCATGGTTGGGACATATTTGGCTGTCGGGTGTTGACCAATCACGAAGCCTCATTTCTTGACTGGCAGCAAAAACAACCAATCACAGCAGTGCTTCTCTGGCTGGCTCTGTCCAATCACAGACAAGAAGTGTTCTCCCTAAGGGAGTACCCTTTCCGTCCAATCTGAAACGCTGCGGTGTCTTGCCCTTCATGGCCACCGTACGGAACCGCCACCAAGACAACGCATCGCACGACAGCAGGAACGCCATACTTAATGACGGCGTAGTCGTAGAGGGACAGAACAACACGATGGTATATAGAATACAAATCAATAACGTTAAAGGTGACAAGTATTTATTTACTACGTTTACACGATTACGGTCATTGCCGTTTGTAAATAAAGTACGGAGCTTACCGTCTTCATGTTTTCCGGTCGTCGTCCTGCCTTCGTCGCTCCTCTCCTCCTCCTCTTCCTCTATCAGGAGATCGGGAAGTGAAGGCGCCCCAGGCAGGCTCTCATTGGACAGCGCACTGCTGAGGGAGCAGCTGCTCGGACCAATCAGAGCGCAGGGAATCTCTGTCGTCACACTCGCTCTTGTTTGCATCGTTCTTCCTTTCACCACATACCGCTCGTCGTCGGACGAAGACGAAGACGATGACAGTGAGGAAGAGGAAGAATAGGAGCGCCTCGTAGTCGACGCGTTCATCAGCAGCTGGCGGCCCACCCTCCTCTTCCTCCTCTTCCTCGATTTGTCCTTTTTCCTGGTGGTTGTTGGCATCATCATCGCGGTGGTCGTCTTCATCGCTCTCTCTTCCTCCTCTTCCTCTTCAGCCATCGATGACGTCATCATGATCCTCTGAGGTGTGTTGCCCTCGTCCTTCTGAAGGCTCGAGTTGAGGACCCAGGCGTCCAAGGCACCGTTTTGGGAGGAAGTGGCTCCGTTGGCCCCAGAGTCCCCCAGGGTACTACAAGAACCGAGGTATGAGGTTCCCCGTGTTCCTGAGGTACTGCGGTTCCTAGAGAGACCCATGGTCCCCACGTTGCTACAGGTCTCTGAAGGTCCACAAGTGCCTATGGTATCTTGGTTCTCCGAGGTGCGTATGGGCCCCAGGGTGCTACACGTCTCCGAGGTGCGTATGGGCCCCAGGGTGCTACACGTCTCCGAGGTGCGTATGGGCCCCAGGGTGCTACACGTCTCCGAGGTGCGTATGGGCCCCAGGGTGCTACACGTCTCCGAGGTGCGTATGGTCCCTAAGGAGCTACACGTCTCCGAGTTGCCCCTTGACTCTGAGATGCCCATGGCCCCTACGTTGTTAAAGGATCCTGAGGTATCCCGGTTCTCCGAGGGGCTTATGGACCCTAAGGAGCTACACGTCTCCGAGTTGCCCCAGGATTTTGAGGTAACATAGTTCGCCCTGTAACCAGTGATGGTGTTTGGGGCCCCTTTGACATCACTGTACTCTGCGATACCCTTAACCCCCGAGGGGACACAGTACCCATGTAGGCCAATGGTCCCTAGGTTGATAGAGGTCTCCATGGTAACTGTTGTACTCGTGGTCGCGTTGATAGTGTCAAGAACCCTTTTGGGACTCCGGTTCGCAGAAACGCCCATGACTCCAGAGGGTCCCAAGTTCCCATGTGTTCCTAGGTGGCTTCTGGACTCCGTGGTGCTATTTAAAGTGTTTCTAGTATCTGCGATGTCTGGGTTACCATGGTTCCCCAAGGTGCTCACTGTGCCACAGGTCTCTGAAAAGACTCTCGGTCCTAAGGCACCACAGTGGCTATAGATGCCCTTGTTCCCGTGTGTGCTACTGGTCTCTGAGGTCCCCCATGCTCCTGGGGTACCACGATCTTCCAAGGTACCCACGTTGCCGTTTAAAGCGTTTATCGCCCTTGTGTTATCCACGATCTCCGAGTTGACAATTGTATCTGAGGTACGACAGCTCCCCAAAGTAGTTTCAGTCGCCCCTTTGATACTCGGAGTCTCGGAGAGTGCCACGATCCCTGAGGCATCACAGTGTCCGTATATTCTACTGGTCTCTGAGGTACCCCGTGTTCCTGAGGTACCACAGTTCTCCAAGGTTCCCCGTGTTCCTGAGGTACCACAGTTCTCCAAGGTACCCCGTGTTCCTGGGGTACCACAGTTCTCCAATGTTCCCCGTGTTCCTGGGGTACCACAGTTCTCCAATGTACCCCGTGTTCCTGGGGTACCACAGTTCTCCAATGTTCCCCGTGTTCCTGAGGTACCACAGTTCTCCAAGGTACCCGTGGTCCTGAGGTACCACAGTTCTCCAAGGTCCCCCGTGGTCCTGAGGTACCACAGTTCTCCAATGTTCCCCCGTGTTCCTGAGGTACCACAGTTCTCCAAGGTACCCCGTGTTCCTGGGGTACCACAGTTCTCCAAGGTACCCCGTGTTCCTGAGGTACCACAGTTCTCCAAGGTACCCCCGTGTTCCTGAGGTACCACAGTTCTCCAAGGTACCCCGTGTTCCTGAGGTACCACAGTTCTCCAAGGTACCCACGTTGCCGTTTAAAGTGTTTCTAGCCCTTGTGGTTTCCACGGTCCCTGAGGCACCCGTGGTCTGTGAAATACCAACGACCTCCTGGGGGGCACAGCTCCCGTTGGACGACTCCCCTTGAGTTCCAAATTCAATGAGTTGTTTGATTCTTTCGGGGGAGAGATCTGGCTTCTTGCGCACCATCGGTGGGTTCTGCCTTCGGGGGGACGGTGTCACTGATTCGTCCGGACTTGTGGTTCTTTCAGTAGCGTGTGCCCAGTGCTTCGGTGAAGGCGAGCTGCAGGTGGGAGGACTGGGCACCGGTGAGGAATCAGGGGGAAGCTGGGATTGCCTCTTTAACCCAACTTGTCTTCTTCGTGCCTCCGGGGACGCCATGAGACCCAGGACGCCAAGATCAGGTTTCTTTGGGATGGTCGGCTTCTTCGGGGAGCGGGGGTTCTTCTGGGTAGCTTCATTACAGACTATATTATTCCGTGATGAATCGCTAAAGGACGTTGGAACTCCATCAGCTGCACCACTCCACATTTCTGAATCAGTCCTATTGTTTGTCTCCATGCCGTCTCTGCTTGTTCCACTTTCTCTTTGTTTTGCTCCCGAGAGGGTCCAGGGTGAAGAATCAGTGTTTCCCTGTTGGGCAGTTAACATAGCGTCTGCTAACGTTGTATCCGTGACTTGTTGTTGTTGTTGTTGGACAGTAATTTGAGTGTGGTCTTCGTCAGTTCCGTCAGACATGTTGACCCAGGGACTATCAGGTGTGAAGACTTGAGTGTTTGCCAGGGTTGCATACATGTCCGAATGCTCCTTCTCGAGTTCAGTGTACTGCACGTCTTGAGGTTTAGGCTCAGAGCTTCTCTGGTTAGCGACAGCGCTTTCTGGGCTGTGAAGATTAGCATTAGAAGACGTACTGTTGGGTTTCCTTATGTCACCTTTTGCTGGGTCGTAGTTATCATGTTCAGCCTGCGTTACGTAAGCATCGGCTGGGCTATCGAGGTTAGCATTTCCAAATAAATCACTAATGATGTTAGCTTCATTGCTATCCAGATCACAGACAGCTTTTTGTGTCCCATTTCCAACTAGTTTAGCATCAGCCGACACAGCACCGCCTAGATTGGCTTCTTCACTGGGTAGCTCGTGGTTAGCATTAGCAGAATCAGCTAGCGTGATGCTAGTTAGCAGGCATTCCTGGTTCTTGACGTGCCGAAGCTTGACGCCCTGCAGAGCTTGTGCAGTGACGAGAGGGGGAGGTTTGGAGACTTGCGGAGTACTGGTGGGAGGAGGGGGGAGGTAGATGGGGGAGGAAGAGGCGGAGGTGGGGGAGGAGGAAGGTCAACAATCGGCAAGAGTTCTGAAGGGGGAGGAAGAGGAGGGGAATCTGGAGGTGGAGGGGAGCTGAAGGTTTGTTTGGCAAAGTAGGAATAGGAGGGTGGAGGCGGTCGAAGGAAGGAGGAAGAGGGGGAGGAGGGGGGAGGGATGAAGGTGGGAGAGGAGGTGGAGGAGGTGGAGGAGGCGGAGGAGGAAGAGATGAAGGTGGGGGAGGAGGTGGAGGAGATGAAGGTGGGGGAGGAAGAGCAACAAAGAAGTTGGTAAAGGATAGAGCAGGAAGTCGAGGAGATACGAAAGTTGGCGAGTAAAAGACAAGAGGCATAGGAGAGGTGCATTGTGGGAGAGGAGGTGGGGGAGGAGGGGGAGGAAGCTTAGTTGAAGAGTCCAAGGAGGTGCAAGAGGAGAGGGAGGAGGTGGAGGAAAAGGGGGAGGAGATGAGGGACGACTTCCTCTCCGGCACAGGTGGCTTCGCCCTCCCTTCAACCTTGGAGGTGGTCCTTGGTATGGGGGAGAGGGGGTGAGTTGGGGGGAGGGAGAAGGCTGAGAGGGGGGAGAGAGGGGGGGAAAGGGAGAGGGGGAGGAAACGGGAGTGCCGGGCGTCGGGGTGTTAGACTGGCTGGAGTATCCGCTGGAGGGGGAGGCGAGACGTTGAATCCTGAGAGAGGCATTCGGCTGGGGTTGAGGTTAAAGCCCTCCTCCTCTGATCCAGGGGGAGGAGGGGAGAATGGGGGAGGCATATAGGCGGTACCTCCTCAGAGGGGGAGGTTAAGGGTTCAAAAGTAGTGACGGTCCCACAGTTAAACCCACTCTGGCGCCGCTTGCTGCTCCGGGCACCCAGGGGTCTTGGACGGCCTTCGAAGAGGAGGAGATGGGGGAGGAGATGGGGGAGGAGATGGGGGAGGAGATGGGAGTTTTCCTGGAGCGTGGTGGTTTCATCCGAGCTTGCCTTTGCTGCCTCAGGGAGTCGGAGCGTAGCGGGGGAGGAGGAGGACGCTTGGACTTCCGGAGGGAGATACTGCGGGCGATGGAGCGACCGGAGGACCGTGGGGGTCGCCGCTCCAACTGTCCCCCAGAAACGGAGCTCATCTCCTGGGCGAAGCCGCTCTGATGCTGGAGCTCGGGGACAAGCAGCTGATCTGAGAATCCGTGATGGAGGAGGCGACTCTCTCCGAGGCGTTGTCAGGAGGGGTGGAGCGACCGGAGGAAAGCAGGGGCTCAGCGCTCCAACCTTCCCCAGAAACAGACTTCATCTCCTGGCCGATGGCGCTCCAGTCCGTCCCCCTGCTCTGGATGCTGGAGCTCTGGGAGAGGGCCTGGTAGCTGACCTGAGACTCAGCGATGGAGGAAGAGGAGCGGGAGTGGGAGGAGGAGGGGAACCGGAGACTCGTTAAGGGTAGTGTCGCTGGCGTAAGACCACTCGGAAGGAGACTGGGAGGACTCTGGCTGCGGGGGCGTTGGGGAGTCCTTCAAGCTCCTGGGAGTGGACAAGAGCATAAGGAACCTCTTATTAGTACCTGAGTAAAGGATGTGTGCGCTTTGTTGAGTCCGTTTCTCTGACTGACCTGGCAACAAGACGAGGAGGCGCCGACGGTCCTGCAGGAGGCGCTGACGGTCCTGCAGGAGGCGCAGGTTCCACTGGCCTCAGGGTTCAGGGAGGAGGCGGTTCCTGACGGGGGAGGCTGTGGACCTCTGAGGTGGGGGAGGAGGTGAGGGAGGCCATGAGGCTGGACATCCCCCTTCCTCTCGGGCTCTAATCCTCCTCGACGGGCACTTCGCCTCCTCGCCCGAGCGCCTTGGCGGTTCACGGAGGCGGGTCGACCCACGGTGGAGCACTGACCCGCAGCACCAGCTGAGCGCCTGAAACAGAGCGAGGTTTAGGGCAACGGACGAGAAGTGCAAACAGAAGAGTGTTGTCCGTGTTGGTTTTAACCGAGTTCCTGACGTCCTCCGGGATCCCCGTGACGGTCTTTCCGGCGTTCAGGAGTCGCGGTCGGTTCGATAACGAGTCGGTGTTGGGAGCCACTTTACGGAAGCTGGCCTGACGATCAAAACTCTCGCCTGAAGAGCAAACACGAACACTCAGAACCCGCTCAACGACCAACGACCCGCACACCTGGACTAGGACCGCCGTTACCTGTGATGTTGATGGGGACGATGTCAGCCGGGACGGCCCCCGCCTGCTGCCTCATCCTCTCCTCAGTGTGGGCAGGTGGGGTTTCAGCTGTTTGTCCTGCTCTTCGTCCTCCTCCTCTTCCTCAGGCTGCGCGTAGGTGAAGACGTCCCAGCAGGAGGCTCGTGACCCGGGTTGAGGACCAGAGGCGTCGCGGGCGCGTTCGGTTCAGAATGAACACCTCGTCGTCGTCAGAGAACGCTGAGGACTGAGAGCACAGAAACGCCTTCATTTGGATTTCTCAAGGTCATTCAAACTCGAGTTTAACCCCAGTATCAGTATTTAGTCTAGTCTACTTTAGTCTAGTCTACTTTAGTCTAGTCTACTTTAGTCTACTTTAGTCTAGTCTACTTTAGTCTCGTCTACTTTAGTCTAGTCTACTTTAGTCTAGTCTACTTTAGTCTAGTCTATTTTAGTCTAGTCTACTTTAGTCTCGTCTACTTTAGTATATCTACTTTAGTCTAGTCTACTTAGTCTAGTCTACTTTAGTCTAGTCTACTTTTGTCTAGTCTATTTTAGTCTAGTCTACTTTAGTCTAGTCTACTTTAGTCTAGTCTATTTAGTCTAGTCTACTTTAGTCTATCTACTTTAGTCTAGTCTATTTTAGTCTCTACTTTAGTCTAGTCTACTTTAGTCTAGTCTATTTTAGTCTAGTCTACTTTAGTCTAGTCTACTTTAGTCTAGTCTACTTTAGTCTAGTCTACTTTAGTCTAGTCTACTTTAGTCTCTACTTTAGTCTAGTCTACTTTAGTCTAGTCTACTTTAGTCTAGTCTACTTTAGTCTAGTCTATTTTAGTCTAGTCTACTTTAGTCTAGTCTACTTTAGTCTAGTCTGCTTTAGTCTAGTCTACTTTAGTCTAGTCTGATTTAGTCTAGTCTATTTTAGTCTCTACTTTAGTCTAGTCTACTTTAGTCTAGTCTACTTTAGTCTAGGCTATTTTAGTCTAGTCTACTTTAGTCTAGTCTACTTTAGTCTCTACTTTAGTCTAGTCTACTTTAGTCTAGTCTACTTTAGTATAGTCTATTTAGTCTAGTCTATTTTAGTCTAGTCTACTTTAGTCTAGTCTACTTTAGTCTAGTCTGCTTTAGTCTAGTCTACTTTAGTCTAGTCTGCTTTAGTCTAGTCTATTTTAGTCTCTACTTTAGTCTAGTCTACTTTAGTCTAGTCTACTTTAGTCTAGTCTACTTTAGTCTAGTCTACTTTAGTCTAGTCTACATTAGTCTACATTAGTCTAGTCTACATTAGTCTACATTAGGCTAGTCTATATTAGTCTACATTAGCTAGTCTACTTTAGTCTAGTATACTTAGTCTAGTCTACTTTAGGCTCGTCTACTTTAGGCTAGTCTACTTTAGTCTAGTCTACTTTAGGCAGTATACTTTAGTCTACATTAGTCTAGTCTACTTTAGTCTAGTCTACTTTAGTCTAGTCTACATTAGTCTAGTCTACATTAGTCTAGTCTACTTTAGTCTAGTATACTTTAGTCTACATTAGTCTAGTCTACATTAGGCTCGTCTATTTTAGTCTAGTCTACTTTAGTCTAGTCTACTTTAGTCTAGTATACTTTAGTCTACATTAGTCTAGTCTACTTTAGCTAGTCTACTTTAGTCTAGTCTACTTTAGTCTAGTCTACTTTAGTCTAGTCTACTTTAGTCTAGTCTACTTTAGGCTAGTCTACTTTAGTGTAGTCTACATTATTCTAGTCTACTTAGTCTATACTTTAGTCTAGTCTACTTTAGTCTAGTCTACTTTAGGCTAGTCTACATTAGTCTACTTTAGTCTAGTCTACTTTAGTCTAGTCTACTTTAGTCTAGTCTACTTTAGCTAGTCTACTTAGTCTAGTCTACTTTAGTATAGTCACTTAGTCTACTTAGTCTAGTCTACTTTAGTCTATCTACATTAGTCTAGTCTACTTTAGTATAGTCTACTTTAGTCTACATTAGTCTAGTCTACTTTAGTATAGTCTACTTAGGCTAGTCTACTTAGTCTACTTTAGTCTAGTCTACTTTAGTCTAGTCTACATTAGTCTAGTCTACTTTAGTCTACATTAGTCTAGTCTACTTTAGTATAGTCTACTTTAGGCTAGTCTACATTAGTCTACTTTAGTCTAGTCTACTTTAGTCTAGTCTACTTTAGTCTAGTCTACTTTAGGCTAGTCTACATTATTCTACTTATCTAGTCTACTTTAGTCTAGCTACATTAGTCTACTTTAGTCTAGTCTACATTAGTCTACTTTAGTCTAGTCTACTTTATCTAGTCTACTTTAGTCTAGTCTACTTTAGTCTAGTCTACATTAGTCTAGTCTACTTTAGTCTAGTCTACTTTAGTCTAGTCACTTATCTAGTCTACATTAGTCTACTTTAGTCTAGTCTACTTTAGTCTACTTTAGTCTAGTCTACATTAGTCTACTTTAGTCTAGTCTACTTTAGTCTACTTTAGTCTAGTCTACTTTAGTCTAGTCTACATTAGTCTACTTTAGTCTAGTCTACATTAGTCTACTTTAGTCTAGTCTACTTTAGTCTAGTCTACATTAGTCTAGTCTACTTTAGTCTAGTCTACTTAGTCTAGTCTACTTTAGTCTACATTAGTCTAGTCTACTTTAGTCCTAGTCTACATTAGTCTAGTCTACTTTAGTATAGTCTACTTTAGTCTACATTAGTCTAGTCTACTTTAGTATAGTCTACTTTAGGCTAGTCTACATTAGTCTACTTTAGTCTAGTCTACTTTAGTCTAGTCTACTTTAGTCTAGTATACTTTAGTCTACTTTAGTCTAGTCTACTTTAGTATAGTCTATTTAGTCTAGTCTATTTTAGTCTAGTCTACTTTAGTCTAGTCTACTTTAGTCTAGTCTGCTTTAGTCTAGTCTACTTTAGTCTAGTCTATTTTAGTCTCTACTTTAGTCTAGTCTACTTAGTCTAGTCTACTTTAGTCTAGTCTACTTAGCTAGTCTACTTAGTCTAGTCTACTTTAGTCTAGTCTACTTTAGTCTAGTCTACTTTAGCTAGTCTACTTTAGTGTAGTCTACATTATTCTAGTCTACTTTAGTCTAGTATACTTTAGTCTAGTCTACTTTAGTCTAGTCTACTTTAGGCTAGTCTACATTAGTCTACTTTAGTCTAGTCTACTTTAGTCTAGTCTACTTTAGCTAGTCTACTTTAGTCTAGTCTACTTTAGTCTAGTCTACTTTAGTCTACATTAGTCTAGTCTACTTTAGTCTAGTCTACATTAGTCTAGTCTACTTTAGTATAGTCTACTTTAGTCTACATTAGTCTAGTCTACTTTAGTATAGTCTACTTTAGTCTAGTCTACATTAGTCTACTTAGTCTAGTCTACTTTAGTCTAGTCTACATTAGTCTAGTCTACTTTAGTCTACATTAGTCTAGTCTACTTTAGTATAGTCTACTTTAGCTAGTCTACTTAGTCTACTTTAGTCTAGTCTACTTTAGTCTAGTCTACTTTAGTCTAGTCTACTTTAGGCTAGTCTACATTATTCTACTTTAGTCTAGTCTACTTTAGTCTAGTCTACATAGTCTACTTTAGTCTAGTCTACATTAGTCTACTTTAGTCTAGTCTACTTTAGTCTAGTCTACTTTAGTCTAGTCTACTTTAGTCTAGTCTACTTAGTCTAGTCTACTTTAGTCTAGTCTACTTTAGTCTAGTCTACTTAGTCTAGTCTACATTAGTCTACTTAGTCTAGTCTACTTTAGTCTCTTAGTCTATCTACATTAGTCTACTTTAGTCTAGTCTACTTTAGTCTAGTCTACATTAGTCTACTTTAGTCTAGTCTACATTAGTCTACTTTAGTATAGTCTACTTTAGTCTACATTAGTCTAGTCTACTTTAGTATAGTCTACTTTAGGCTAGTCTACATTAGTCTACTTTAGTCTAGTCTACTTTAGTCTAGTCTACATTAGTCTAGTCTACTTTAGTCTACATTAGTCTAGTCTACTTTAGTATAGTCTACTTTAGGCTAGTCTACATTAGTCTACTTTAGTCTAGTCTACTTTAGTCTAGTCTACTTTAGTCTAGTCTACTTTAGCTAGTCTACATTATTCTACTTTAGTCTAGTCTACTTTAGTCTAGTCTACATTAGTCTACTTTAGTCTAGTCTACATTAGTCTACTTTAGTCTAGTCTACTTTAGTCTAGTCTACTTTAGTCTAGTCTACTTTAGTCTAGTCTACATTAGTCTAGTCTACTTTAGTCTAGTCTACTTTAGTCTAGTCTACTTTAGTCTAGTCTACATTAGTCTACTTTAGTCTAGTCTACTTTAGTCTACTTTAGTCTACTTAGTCTAGTCTACATTAGTCTACTTTAGTCTAGTCTACTTTAGTCTACTTTAGTCTAGTCTACTTTATCTAGTCTACATTAGTCTACTTTAGTCTAGTCTACATTAGTCTACTTTAGTCTAGTCTACTTTAGTCTAGTCTACATTAGTCTAGTCTACTTTAGTCTAGTCTACTTTAGTCTAGTCTACTTTAGTCTACATTAGTCTAGTCTACTTTAGTCTAGTCTACATTAGTCTAGTCTACTTAGTATAGTCTACTTTAGTCTACATTAGTCTAGTCTACTTTAGTATAGTCTACTTTAGCTAGTCTACATAGTCTACTTTAGTCTAGTCTACTTTAGTCTAGTCTACTTTAGTCTAGTATACTTTAGTCTACTTTAGTCTAGTCTACTTTAGTATAGTCTATTTTAGTCTAGTCTATTTTAGTCTAGTCTACTTTAGTCTAGTCTACTTTAGTCTAGTCTGCTTTAGTCTAGTCTACTTTAGTCTAGTCTGCTTTAGTCTAGTCTATTTTAGTCTCTACTTTAGTCTAGTCTACTTTAGTCTAGTCTACTTTAGTCTAGTCTACTTTAGGCTAGTCTACTTTAGTCTAGTCTACTTTAGTCTAGTCTACTTTAGTCTAGTCTACTTTAGGCTAGTCTACTTTAGTGTAGTCTACATTATTCTAGTCTACTTTAGTCTAGTATACTTTAGTCTAGTCTACTTTAGTCTAGTCTACTTTAGGCTAGTCTACATTAGTCTACTTTAGTCTAGTCTACTTTAGTCTAGTCTACTTTAGGCTAGTCTACTTTAGTCTAGTCTACTTTAGTATAGTCTACTTTAGTCTACATTAGTCTAGTCTACTTTAGTCCTAGTCTACATTAGTCTAGTCTACTTTAGTATAGTCTACTTTAGTCTACATTAGTCTAGTCTACTTAGTATAGTCTACTTTAGGCTAGTCTACATTAGTCTACTTTAGTCTAGTCTACTTTAGTCTAGTCTACATTAGTCTAGTCTACTTAGTCTACATTAGTCTAGTCTACTTTAGTATAGTCTACTTTAGGCTAGTCTACATTAGTCTACTTTAGTCTAGTCTACTTTAGTCTAGTCTACTTTAGTCTAGTCTACTTTAGGCTAGTCTACATTATTCTACTTTAGTCTAGTCTACTTTAGTCTAGTCTACATTAGTCTACTTTAGTCTAGTCTACATTAGTCTACTTTAGTCTAGTCTACTTTAGTCTAGTCTACTTTAGTCTAGTCTACTTTAGTCTAGTCTACATTAGTCTAGTCTACTTTAGTCTAGTCTACTTTAGTCTAGTCTACTTTAGTCTAGTCTACATTAGTCTACTTTAGTCTAGTCTACTTAGTCTACTTTAGTCTAGTCTACATTAGTCTACTTTAGTCTAGTCTACTTTAGTCTAGTCTACATTAGTCTACTTTAGTCTAGTCTACATTAGTCCTACTTTAGTCTAGTCTACTTTAGTCTAGTCTACTTTAGTCTAGTCTACATTAGTCTACATTAGTCTAGTCTACTTTAGTCTAGTCTACTTTAGTCTAGTCTACTTTAGTCTAGTCTACTTGCTGAATGCATTCTATGCTCTGTCCTTGTTTACCTTTCTCCTCCAATGGGAGCACTTGAAACACACTGAGAAACAAGACTGAGAGGAAAGCTTCCGGAAGCTGGACCTCTGGAATCGAACAGGAGACGTGCAGAGAGACAACAGCAGGTATGATGACAATAACAACAATAACAATGAATGAAGGTGAAGAACTAACCACACGGAAGGTTGGAATGCAATTAAAATAAAAAATAATGAGTAAAAATGACAATTATAAGGATTTTATTAATTATTTATATATTTTATTTATTTATTTATTATAATTCTATTCAAAATATGTCTTTATCTGTAATTATTTTAAATATATATATTTTCTCAATTCCCTTTTCTATTTATATACATTTATTTATTCTGTTTATACATGTAATGTATTATTGCCAAGTTTAATCTGTTTCATGTGTGTGTGCGTGTGCGTGTGTGTGTGTGCGTGTGTGTGTGTGCGTGTGTGTGTGTGCGTGTGCGTGTGTGCGTGTGTGTGTGTGGTGTGTGTGTGTGTGTGCGTGCGTGCATGTGTGTGTTTGTGAGTGTGTGTGCATGTGTGTGTGTGTGACTGTGTGTGTGTCGGTGTGCGTGCATGTGTGTTGTGTGTGTGACTGTGCGTGTGTGTGTGTGCGTGTGCGTGTGTGCGTGTGTTGTGTGTGTGTGTGTGTGTGTGTGCGTGCGTGCATGTGTGCGTGTGCGTGTGTGCGTGCATGTGTGTGTGTGTGTGTGACTGGTGTGTGTGTGTGGCTCACCATCCTCCTCTTTTGTTCTTCCAGCCTCTGCGTGCCGAGCTGCTCTCTGATTGGTTGAGGAGGGATGAGGGGCGGAACTTGACGCGTCGAACTGAGAGCCGATGGTCGCTGCAGCCATGCTGAGTCAGCCCGTTACATGCTAGAGACACACACACACACACACACACACACACACACACACACACACACACACACACACACACACACACACACACACACATGTTAATAATAATCAATAAGGAAACAATATATCAATCAGTTTAATCATAAAAAGTAAATGCTTTGATTATTTAGTCTAAAAATACCAGATTATAAATCAGTTTTATCTGAGGAGGAGGAGGAGGAGGAGGAGAGGAGCAGGAGAGGAGGAGGAGAGGAGGAGGAGGAGCAGGAGGAGGAGAGGACAGGAGGAGGAGGAGGAGGAGAGGAGGAGGAGGAGGAGAGGAGCAGGAGGAGGAGGATGAGGAGGAGGAGAGGAGGAGGATGAGGAGCAGGAGGAGAGGAGCAGAGGAGGAGGAGAGGAGGAGAGGAGCAGGAGGAGAGGAGGAGGAGGAGAGGAGGAGGAGGAGGAGAGGAGCAGGAGGAGGAGGATGAGGAGGAGGAGAGGAGGAGGAGGAGGAGCAGAGGAGAGGAGCAGGAGGAGGAGGAAGAGGAGGAGGAGGAGGAAGAGGAAGAGGAGGAGAGGAGGAGGAGAGAGCAGAGGAGGAGGATGAGGAGAGAGAGAGGAGGAGGAGGGAGGAGGAGGAGGAGAGGAGGAGGAGGAGGAGGAGGAGAGGAGCAGGAGAGGAGGATGAGGAGGAGGAGAGAGGAGGAGGAGGGGGAGGTGGAAGAGGAGGAGGAGGAGGAGG
>CM070451.1:1344026-1365303 GCA_036324595.1 Champsocephalus gunnari | reverse complement strand
TAGTGTCTCTTTGTAGTCCTTTAGTGTCTCTCTGTAGTCCTTAGTGTCTCTTTGTAGTCCTCTAGTGTCTCTTTGTAGTCCTTTAGTGTCTCTCTGTAGTCCTTTAGTGTCTCTTTGTAGTCCTTTAGTGTCTCTCTGTAGTCCTTAGTGTCTCTTTGTAGTCCTTTAGTGTCTCTCTGTAGTCCTAGTGTCTCTCTGTAGTCCTTAGTGTCTCTCTGTAGTCCTTTAGTGTCTCTCTGTAGTCCTTTAGTGTCTCTTTGTAGTCCTTTAGTGTCTCTCTGTAGTCCTTAGTGTCTCTTTGTAGTCCTCTAGTGTCTCTCTGTAGTCCTTAGTGTCTCTTTGTAGTCCTTTAGTGTCTCTCTGTAGTCCTTAGTGTCTCTTTGTAGTCCTCTAGTGTCTCTTTGTAGTCCTTAGTGTCTCTCTGTAGTCCTTTAGTGTCTCTCTGTAGTCCTTTAGTGTCTCTCTGTAGTCCTTAGTGTCTCTTTGTAGTCCTCTAGTGTCTCTCTGTAGTCCTTAGTGTCTCTTTGTAGTCCTTTAGTGTCTCTCTGTAGTCCTCTAGTGTCTCTCTGTAGTCCTTAGTGTCTCTTTGTAGTCCTTAGTGTCTCTCTGTTGTCCTTCAGTGTGTCTTTGTAGTCCTCTAGTGTCTCTCTGTTGTCCTTCAGTGTGTCTCTGTAGTCCTTAGTGTCTCTCTGTAGTCCTTAGTGTCTCTCTGTAGTCCTTAGTGTCTCTCTGTAGTCCTTTAGTGTGTCTTTGTAGTCCTTTAGTGTCTCTCTGTTGTCCTTCAGTGTGTCTCTGTAGTCCTTAGTGTCTCTCTGTAGTCCTTAGTGTCTCTCTGTAGTCCTCTAGTGTCTCTCTGTAGTCCTTTAGTGTGTCTTTGTAGTCCTTTAGTGTCTCTCTGTTGTCCTTCAGTGTGTCTCTATAGTCCTTAGTGTCTCTCTGTAGTCCTTAGTGTCTCTTTGTAGTCCTTTAGAGTCTCTTTGTAGTCCTTTAGTGTCTCTCTGTAGTCCTCTAGTGTCTCTCTGTAGTCCTTAGTGTCTCTTTGTAGTCCTTAGTGTCTCTCTGTTGTCCTTCAGTGTGTCTTTGTAGTCCTCTAGTGTCTCTCTGTTGTCCTTCAGTGTGTCTCTGTAGTCCTTAGTGTCTCTCTGTAGTCCTCTAGTGTCTCTCTGTAGTCCTTAGTGTCTCTCTGTAGTCCTTTAGTGTGTCTTTGTAGTCCTTTAGTGTCTCTCTGTTGTCCTTCAGTGTGTCTCTGTAGTCCTTAGTGTCTCTCTGTAGTCCTTAGTGTCTCTCTGTAGTCCTCTAGTGTCTCTCTGTAGTCCTTTAGTGTGTCTCTGTAGTCCTTAGTGTCTCTCTGTAGTCCTTAGTGTCTCTCTGTAGTCCTTTAGTGTGTCTTTGTAGTCCTTTAGTGTCTCTCTGTTGTCCTTCAGTGTGTCTCTGTAGTCCTTAGTGTCTCTCTGTAGTCCTTAGTGTCTCTCTGTAGTCCTTTAGTGTGTCTTTGTAGTCCTCTAGTGTCTCTCTGTTGTCCTTCAGTGTGTCTCTGTAGTCCTTAGTGTCTCTCTGTAGTCCTTAGTGTCTCTTTGTAGTCCTCTAGTGTCTCTCTGTAGTCCTTAGTGTCTCTTTGTAGTCCTTTAGTGTCTCTCTGTAGTCCTCTAGTGTCTCTCTGTAGTCCTTAGTGTCTCTTTGTAGTCCTTAGTGTCTCTCTGTTGTCCTTCAGTGTCTCTTTGTAGTCCTTTAGTGTCTCTTTGTAGTCCTTTAGTGTCTCTTTGTAGTCCTCTAGTGTCTCTCTGTAGTCCTTTAGTGTCTCTCTGTAGTCCTCTAGTGTCTCTCTGTAGTCCTTAGTGTCTCTTTGTAGTCCTTTAGTGTCTCTTTGTAGTCCTTTAGTGTCTCTTTGTAGTCCTCTAGTGTCTCTCTGTAGTCCTTAGTGTCTCTTTGTAGTCCTCTAGTGTCTCTCTGTAGTCCTTAGTGTCTCTTTGTAGTCCTTTAGTGTCTCTCTGTAGTCCTTAGTGTCTCTTTGTAGTCCTTAGTGTCTCTTTGTAGTCCTTTAGTGTCTCTCTGTAGTCCTTAGTGTCTCTTTGTAGTCCTTAGTGTCTCTTTGTAGTCCTTAGTGTCTCTCTGTAGTCCTCTAGTGTCTCTCTGTAGTCCTTAGTGTCTCTTTGTAGTCCTTTAGTGTCTCTCTGTAGTCCTTAGTGTCTCTTTGTAGTCCTCTAGTGTCTCTCTGTAGTCCTTAGTGTCTCTTTGTAGTCCTTTAGTGTCTCTCTGTAGTCCTCTAGTGTCTCTCTGTAGTCCTTAGTGTCTCTTTGTAGTCCTTAGTGTCTCTCTGTTGTCCTTCAGTGTGTCTTTGTAGTCCTTTAGTGTCTCTTTGTAGTCCTTTAGTGTCTCTCTGTAGTCCTTAGTGTCTCTTTGTAGTCCTTTAGTGTCTCTTTGTAGTCCTTTAGTGTCTCTTTGTAGTCCTCTAGTGTCTCTCTGTAGTCCTTAGTGTCTCTCTGTAGTCCTTTAGTGTCTCTCTGTAGTCCTTTAGTGTCTCTCTGTAGTCCCTTAGTGTCTCTTTGTAGTCCTTTAGTGTCTCTTTGTAGTCCTTAGTGTCTCTTTGTAGTCCTTTAGTGTCTCTTTGTAGTCCTTTAGTGTCTCTTTGTAGTCCTCTAGTGTCTCTCTGTAGTCCTTAGTGTCTCTCTGTAGTCCTTAGTGTCTCTC
Source organism: Champsocephalus gunnari (assembly GCA_036324595.1). Classification (NCBI taxonomy): domain Eukaryota; kingdom Metazoa; phylum Chordata; class Actinopteri; order Perciformes; family Channichthyidae; genus Champsocephalus; species Champsocephalus gunnari. Next base: position 1,362,615 of record CM070451.1, on the reverse strand, counting down.
TGTAGTCCTTTAGTGTCTCTCTGTAGTCCCTTAGTGTCTCTCTGTAGTCCTTTAGTGTCTCTCTGTAGTCCCTTAGTGTCTCTTTGTAGTCCTTTAGTGTCTCTTTGTAGTCCTTTAGTGTCTCTTTGTAGTCCTTAGTGTCTCTTTGTAGTCCCTTAGTGTCTCTCTGTAGTCCTTAGTGTCTCTCTGTAGTCCTTTAGTGTCTCTTTGTAGTCCTTAGTGTCTCTTTGTAGTCCTTTAGTGTCTCGCTGTAGTCCTTAGTGTCTCTCTGTAGTCCTTTAGTGTCTCTCTGTAGTCCTTTAGTGTCTCTTTGTAGTCCTTAGTGTCTCTTTGTAGTCCTTTAGTGTCTCTCTGTAGTCCTTAGTGTCTCTTTGTAGTCCTCAGTGTCTCTTTGTAGTCCTTTAGTGTCTCTTGTAGTCCTTTAGTGTCTCTCTGTAGTCCTTAGTGTCTCTTTGTAGTCCTCAGTGTCTCTTTGTAGTCCTTTAGTGTCTCTTTGTAGTCCTCTAGTGTCTCTCTGTAGTCCTTAGTGTCTCTCTTTAGTCCTTAGTGTCTCTCTGTAGTCCTTAGTGTCTCTCTTTAGTCCTTAGTGTCTCTCTTTAGTCTTTAGTGTCTCTCTTTAGTCCTTTAGTGTCTCTCTGTAGTCCTTAGTGTCTCTCTTTAGTCCTTAGTGTCTCTCTGTAGTCCTTAGTGTCTCTCTGTAGTCCTTTAGTGTCTCTTTGTAGTCCTTTAGTGTCTCTCTGTAGTCCTTAGTGTCTCTCTGTAGTCCTTAGTGTCTCTCTTTAGTCCTTAGTGTCTCTCTTTAGTCCTTAGTGTCTCTCTGTAGTCCTTAGTGTCTCTCTTTAGTCCTTAGTGTCTCTTTGTAGTCCTTTAGTGTCTCTCTTTAGTCCTTAGTGTCTCTCTGTAGTCCTTAGTGTCTCTCTTTAGTCCTTAGTGTCTCTCTTTAGTCCTTAGTGTCTCTCTGTAGTCCTTAGTGTCTCTCTTTAGTCCTTAGTGCCTCTCTTTAGTCCTTAGTGTCTCTCTGTAGTCCTTAGTGTCTCTCTGTAGTCCTTAGTGTCTCTTAGTCCTTAGTGTCTCTCTGTAGTCCTTAGTGTCTCTCTTTAGTCCTTAGTGTCTCTCTTTAGTCCTTTAGTGTCTCTCTGTAGTCCTCTAGTGTCTCTTTGTAGTCCTCTAGTGTCTCTCTGTAGTCCTTAGTGTCTCTCTTTAGTCTTTAGTGTCTCTCTGTAGTCCTTTAGTGTCTCTCTGTAGTCCTTAGTGTCTCTCTGTAGTCCTTAGTGTCTCTCTGTAGTCCTTTAGTGTCTCTCTTTAGTCCTTTAGTGTCTCTTTGTAGTCCTTTAGTGTCTCTCTGTAGTCCTCTAGTGTCTCTCTGTAGTCCTTAGTGTCTCTCTGTAGTCCTTAGTGTCTCTCTGTAGTCCTTAGTGTCTCTCTTTAGTCCTTTAGTGTCTCTTTGTAGTCCTTTAGTGTCTCTCTGTAGTCCTTTAGTGTCTCTTTGTAGTCCTTAGTGTCTCTTGTAGTCCTCTAGTGTCTCTCTGTAGTCCTTAGTGTCTCTCTTTAGTCTTTAGTGTCTCTCTTTAGTCCTTTAGTGTCTCTTTGTAGTCCTTTAGTGTCTCTCTGTAGTCCTTAGTGTCTCTCTGTAGTCCTTAGTGTCTCTCTGTAGTCCTTAGTGTCTCTCTTTAGTCCTTAGTGTCTCTCTGTAGTCCTTAGTGTCTCTCTGTAGTCTTTAGTGTCTCTTTGTAGTCCTTAGTGTCTCTTTGTAGTCCTCTAGTGTCTCTCTGTAGTCCTTAGTGTCTCTCTTTAGTCTTTAGTGTCTCTCTTTAGTCCTTTAGTGTCTCTTTGTAGTCCTTTAGTGTCTCTCTGTAGTCCTTAGTGTCTCTCTGTAGTCCTTAGTGTCTCTCTGTAGTCCTTAGTGTCTCTCTTTAGTCCTTAGTGTCTCTCTGTAGTCTTTAGTGTCTCTTTGTAGTCCTTAGTGTCTCTTTGTAGTCCTCTAGTGTCTCTCTGTAGTCCTTAGTGTCTCTCTTTAGTCCTTTAGTGTCTCTCTTTAGTCCTTTAGTGTCTCTTTGTAGTCCTTTAGTGTCTCTCTGTAGTCCTTAGTGTCTCTCTGTAGTCCTTAGTGTCTCTCTGTAGTCCTTAGTGTCTCTCTTTAGTCCTTAGTGTCTCTCTTTAGTCCTTTAGTGTCTCTCTGTAGTCCTTTAGTGTCTCTCTGTAGTCCTCTAGTGTCTCTCTGTAGTCCTTAGTGTCTCTCTGTAGTCCTTAGTGTCTCTCTGTAGTCCTTTAGTGTCTCTCTTTAGTCCTTAGTGTCTCTCTTTAGTCCTTTAGTGTCTCTTTGTAGTCCTTAGTGTCTCTCTGTAGTCCTTAGTGTCTCTCTGTAGTCCTTAGTGTCTCTCTGTAGTCCTTAGTGTCTCTCTTTAGTCCTTAGTGTCTCTCTTTAGTCCTTTAGTGTCTCTCTGTAGTCCTTAGTGTCTCTCTTTAGTCCTTAGTGTCTCTCTTTAGTCCTTAGTGTCTCTCTGTAGTCCTTAGTGTCTCTCTTTAGTCTTTAGTGTCTCTCTTTAGTCCTTTAGTGTCTCTCTGTAGTCCTTTAGTGTCTCTCTGTAGTCCTTTAGTGTCTCTCTGTAGTCCTTAGTGTCTCTTTGTAGTCCTTTAGTGTGTCTCTGTAGTCCTTTAGTGTCTCTCTGTAGTCCTTAGTGTCTCTCTGTAGTCCTTTAGTGTCTCTCTGTAGTCCTTAGTGTCTATCTGTAGTCCTTTAGTGTCTCTCTGTAGTCCTTAGTGTCTCTTTGTAGTCCTTTAGTGTCTCTCTGTAGTCCTTAGTGTCTCTCTGTAGTCCTTTAGTGTCTCTCTGTAGTCCTTAGTGTCTCTTTGTAGTCCTTTAGTGTGTCTCTGTAGTCCTTAGTGTCTCTCTGTAGTCCTTTAGTGTCTCTCTGTAGTCCTTAGTGTCTCTCTGTAGTCCTCTAGTGTCTCTCTGTAGTCCTTAGTGTCTCTCTGTAGTCCTTTAGTGTGTCTCTGTAGTCCTCTAGTGTCTCTCTGTAGTCCTCTAGTGTCTCTCTGTAGTCCTTAGTGTCTCTCTGTAGTCCTCTAGTGTCTCTCTGTAGTCCTCTAGTGTCTCTCTGTAGTCCTTAGTGTCTCTCTGTAGTCCTTTAGTGTCTCTCTGTAGTCCTTAGTGTCTCTCTGTAGTCCTTTAGTGTCTCTCTGTAGTCCTTAGTGTCTCTTTGTAGTCCTTTAGTGTGTCTCTGTAGTCCTTTAGTGTCTCTCTGTAGTCCTCTAGTGTCTCTCTGTAGTCCTCTAGTGTCTCTCTGTAGTCCTTAGTGTCTCTCTGTAGTCCTCTAGTGTCTCTTTGTAGTCCTCTAGTGTCTCTCTGTAGTCCTTAGTGTCTCTCTGTAGTCCTCTAGTGTCTCTCTTGTAGTCCTTAGTGTCTCTCTGTAGTCCTTAGTGTCTCTCTGTAGTCCTTAGTGTCTCTTTGTAGTCCTCTAGTGTCTCTCTGTAGTCCTTAGTGTCTCTTTGTAGTCCTTAGTGTCTCTTTGTAGTCCTCTAGTGTCTCTCTGTAGTCCTTAGTGTCTCTTTGTAGTCTGATGCCTCCCTCCTAGTGTTTTCTTAAACCTGAAGCTTCAAAGTCTCAGTTGTTGTCGCGGTGTCGAATCGATTCACGTTCAGAGCAGCGATGGATTCCTGATGATCGCGGCTGAAAGCTTCCATTGATCGCGGGGCGCTCTGCAGCGAGCTCTTCTTATTGATCCGATACCTGCACCGGGTTTTACTCAGAGCGGCTAAAAGCTAAATATACAGCTTTATTAAGTTATTACAAAAAATGAGATATACACCTTTCAGGAAAATGTATTATAATGAATAATAATAAAACATTTAATATATATTATTATGAAAATATATTATAATTTAGAAAATATATGATAATAATAATTATATGAGTAATAATAATACAAAATAGAGACAGAATAGAAAATTAAATGCGTTTGTAGACCATTAACTTGCACTAAAACCTACAGAAGAAACTACAGGAGAGAGTACAAAGGGATTTGCGCATTTGCAGACCATTGACATGCACTAAAACCTATAGAACACACTTCAGGAGAAAGAAGTAGGGATTTTAGTGTCTGCAGACCATTTACATGCACTAAAACCTATAGAACACACTTCAGGAGAAAGAAGTAGGGATTTTAGCATCTGCAGACCATTTACATGCACTAAAACCTATAGAACACACTTCAGGAGAAAGAAGTAGGAATTTTAGCATCTGCAGACCATTTACATGCACTAAAACCTATAGAACACACTTCAGGAGAGAGTACAGAGGGATTTTAGCCTTTGTAGACCATTGACATGCACTAACACCTATAGAACACACTACAGGAAAAATAAGTAGGGATATTAGCCTTTGCAGACCATTGACATGCACTAAAACCTATAGAACACACTTCAGGAGAAATAAGTAGGGATTTTAGCGTCTGCAGACCATTTACATGCACTAAAACCTATAGAACACACTTCAGGAGAAAGAAGTAGGGATTTTAGTGTCTGCAGACCATTTACATGCACTAAAACCTATAGAACACACTTCAGGAGAAAGAAGTAGGGATTTTAGCGTCTGCAGACCATTTACATGCACTAAAACCTATAGAACACACTTCAGGAGAGAGTACAGAGGGATTTTAGCCTTTGTAGACCATTGACATGCACTAAAGACCTATAGAACACACTACAGGAGAGATTACACAGGGATATTAGCCTTTGCAGACCATTGACATGCACTAAAGACCTATAGAACACACTACAGGAGAGAGTACAGAGGGATTTGAGCCTTTGCAGACCATTGACATGCACTAAAACCTAAAGAACACACTACATGAGAAAGAATGAGGGATGTTAGCCTTTGTAGACCATTGACATGCACTAAAACCTATAGAACACACTACAGGATAGATTATACAGGGATTTAAGCCTTTGCAGACCATTTACATGCACTAAAGATGTATAGAACACACTACAGGAGAGGGGACACATGGATTGTAGCCTTTGCAGACCATTGACATGCACTAACACCTATAGAAGACACTTCAGGAGAGAGTACAGAGGGATTTGAGCCTTTGCAGACCATTGACATGCACTAAAACCTAAATAACACACTACAGGAAAAAGATGTAGGGATGTTAGCCTTTGCAGACCATTGGCATGCACTAAAACACACAACAAAACACAGACAGCAGAGTATTAGGGCCTCTTTAAAGGCCTCGCTCGTTCGGGTTAAGGTGGTTTACGGGGACAGTTATTGAGGACGGTAGCAGGGGACTGTAAAAGAAGGGGCTTGAAGCCATAGACTCGTATTTCTCTGTGCTTTTTATATTGTATTGTTAATAGTTTTACGATGGAGCATTTCGGCACATCTTAATTGCAAACCCTCAATCGGGGGAAACTGGGGTAATGGAAGGATTATTAGAGACGCATTAAAAAGGGAACTGTGTGACACCCCAAAATAATACAATATGGCTTCTGAGGAAGTTTCATTCTCGAAATGTTCTGGCATATGGACATGTGTGCTCAGTATATTAGACTGTATTATTGTAACATGTAGGATGACCTTAACCCGTCTTTCACTGCCTTTTATTTGTGTTATACGTGTTATTCACGTTCTCAGTGTTACTATTGATTTGATTCCTATACGTTTTGTTACGTGGAATCTTTGGGATTTGAGACCTTCTAGATGTTGTTAAAGAAACCGTTCATTTCAATTGGAGGAATATTGGATGTGAGAAAAAAACTCATAAAGAATATGTTTAAAAATAAATAAACACCCTCGTGTCGATAATGACAGACTCGTTAAAGTAAAACAATACTTTTTTTTAATTAGATAGACACCTTTAAAAAACAAAAAAATAAACAATACGAAATTAAATGTATATTATAATACAAATAAATGATAATAATATGAATAATAATAATAATACAACATATAGACTGAATAGTAAAATAAAATACTTAACAAAATAAATCTATCATATTTTTAGCCTTTGCAGACCATTGACATGCACTAAAACCTATAGAACACACTTAAGGAGAAAGAAGTAGGGATTTTAGCCTTTGCAGACCATTTACATGCACTAAAACATATACAACACACTTAAGGAGAAAGAAGTAGGGATTTTAGCCTTTGCAGACCATTGACATGCACTAAAACCTATAGAACACACTTAAGGAGAAAGAAGTAAGGATTTTAGCCTTTGCAGACCATTGACATGCACTAAAACCTATAGAACACACTTAAGGAGAAAGAAGTAGGGATTTTAGCCTTTGCAGACCATTGACATGCACTAAAACATATACAACACACTTAAGGAGAAAGAAGTAGGGATTTTAGCCTTTGCAGACCATTGACATGCACTAAAACATATACAACACACTTAAGGAGAAAGAAGTAAGGATTTTAGCCTTTGCAGACCATTGACATGCACTAAAACCTATAGAACACACTTAAGGAGAAAGAAGTAGGGGTTTTAGCCTTTGCAGACCATTGACATGCACTAAAACCTATAGAACACACTTAAGGAGAAAGAAGTAGGGATTTTAGCCTTTGCAGACCATTGACATGCACTAAAACCTAAAGAACACATTACAGGAGACTACGCAGGGATTTTATCCTTTGTAGACCATTGACATGCACTAAAACAGCTGTAAAGACTTGTAAAGCCCGGAGGACAAAACGCAGTGAGACGGATTAAAGGGTCGTATTGTTAGTGAACCCCACAGCGCCCCCTGCAGGCTGGTGACCGCCCTGCAGAGCGGACAGTATGTAAAGGGTCTCGAGAGAGGCTTTTCAGACCTGTAATTGCTGTGGGAGTTACGGGAAGCTTCCGTTTCTCAGAGCGGCCGCTGTGAGCTGGAGCTGAAAAATCAGACAGATTAAAGAAGGGGTCGCAGACGGTTAAAGACAGCAGCGGGAGTTAAAGCTCGACTCTGTCTTCTTTACCCTGACACCAAACATACCTGCTCTTACGAAGCCACTGCGCTCAGACATCTGTCTTCACCAGAGCTCCATTAGCACCCGGCGGAGCTCACCGGGCCGCAGCGCTCTTATTCTGATAGTCTGCAGCATGGCTTTCAGCGGTTCCAACAGATGGTCACCTGAAGTGTGGAAAGTGTTCTGTTATGGAACAACGAGACAGTGCAGGGACAGGGCGGTGTGTGCAGTGGCTTGTGTACCGGCTGACGGCGTGCCGCTCTCAGGCCATAAACACGGGGGAGAGCTCTTATTCTGAAAAGCTGCAACGTGGCTGTTCAGAAGCTCCAAATGATTATTGGGTTATTTAATGTGCAGCAGCTCTCTAAGAACATGCACATATAACACAACACAACACATCAGTAGTCTGGGGATTGTAGTCCTTAGTGTCTCTCTGTAGTCCTTAGTGTCTCTCTGTAGTCCTTAGTGTCTCTCTGTAGTCCCTTAGTGTCTCTCTGTAGTCCCTTAGTGTCTCTCTGTAGTCCTCTAGTGTCTCTCTGTAGTCCTTAGTGTCTCTCTGTAGTCCTTAGTGTCTCTCTGTAGTCCTCTAGTGTCTCTCTGTAGTCCTTAGTGTCTCTCTGTAGTCCCTTAGTGTCTCTCTGTAGTCCCTTAGTGTCTCTCTTAGTCCTCTAGTGTCTCTTTGTAGTCCTTTAGTGTCTCTCTGTAGTCCTTAGTGTCTCTTTGTAGTCCTTAGTGTCTCTCTGTAGTCCTTAGTGTCTCTCTGTAGTCCTTAGTGTCCCTCTGTAGTCCTTAGTGTCTCTTTGTAGTCCTTAGTGTCTCTCTGTAGTCCTTAGTGTCTCTCTGTAGTCCTTAGTGTCCCTCTGTAGTCCTTTAGTGTCTCTCTGTACTCCTTAGTGTCTCTCTGTAGTCCTCTAGTGTCTCTCTGTAGTCCTTTAGTGTCTCTCTGTAGTCCTTAGTGTCTCTTTGTAGTCCTTAGTGTCTCTCTGTAGTCCTCTAGTGTCTCTCTGTAGTCCTCTAGTGTCTCTCTGTAGTCCTTTAGTGTCTCTCTGTAGTCCTTAGTGTCTCTCTGTAGTCCCTTAGTGTCTCTCTGTAGTCCTTAGTGTCTCTCTGTAGTCCTTAGTGTCTCTCTTAGTCCTCTAGTGTCTCTTTGTAGTCCTTTAGTGTCTCTCTGTAGTCCTTAGTGTCTCTTTGTAGTCCTTAGTGTCTCTCTGTAGTCCTTAGTGTCTCTCTGTAGTCCTTAGTGTCCCTCTGTAGTCCTTAGTGTCTCTTTGTAGTCCTTAGTGTCTCTCTGTAGTCCTTAGTGTCTCTCTGTAGTCCTTAGTGTCCCTCTGTAGTCCTTTAGTGTCTCTCTGTACTCCTTAGTGTCTCTCTGTAGTCCTCTAGTGTCTCTCTGTAGTCCTTTAGTGTCTCTCTGTAGTCCTTAGTGTCTCTCTGTAGTCCTTTAGTGTCTCTCTGTAGTCCTTAGTGTCTCTCTGTAGTCCCTTAGTGTCTCTCTGTAGTCCTTAGTGTCTCTCTGTAGTCCCTTAGTGTCTCTCTGTAGTCCTTAGTGTCCCTCTGTAGTCCTTAGTGTCTCTTTGTAGTCCTTAGTGTCTCTCTGTAGTCCTTAGTGTCTCTCTGTAGTCCTTAGTGTCTCTCTGTAGTCCTTAGTGTCTCTCTGTAGTCCTTAGTGTCTCTCTGTAGTCCTTAGTGTCTCTCTGTAGTCCTTAGTGTCCCTCTGTAGTCCTTAGTGTCTCTTTGTAGTCCTTAGTGTCTCTCTGTAGTCCTTAGTGTCTCTCTGTAGTCCTTAGTGTCCCTCTGTAGTCCTTTAGTGTCTCTCTGTACTCCTTAGTGTCTCTCTGTAGTCCTCTAGTGTCTCTCTGTAGTCCTTTAGTGTCTCTCTGTAGTCCTTAGTGTCTCTCTGTAGTCCTTTAGTGTCTCTCTGTAGTCCTTAGTGTCTCTCTGTAGTCCTTAGTGTCTCTCTGTAGTCCTTAGTGTCCCTCTGTAGTCCTTTAGTGTCTCTCTGTACTCCTTAGTGTCTCTCTGTAGTCCTCTAGTGTCTCTCTGTAGTCCCTTAGTGTCTCTCTGTAGTCCTTAGTGTCTCTCTGTAGTCCCTTAGTGTCTCTCTGTAGTCCTCTAGTGTCTCTCTGTAGTCCCTTAGTGTCTCTCTGTAGTCCTTAGTGTCTCTCTGTAGTCCCTTAGTGTCTCTCTGTAGTCCTTAGTGTCTCTCTGTAGTCCCTAGTGTCCCTCTGTAGTCCTTAGTGTCTCTCTGTAGTCCCTAGTGTCCCTCTGTAGTCCTTAGTGTCTCTCTGTAGTCCCTTAGTGTCTCTCTGTAGTCCTTAGTGTCTCTCTGTAGTCCCTAGTGTCCCTCTGTAGTCCTTAGTGTCTCTCTGTAGTCCCTAGTGTCCCTCTGTAGTCCTTAGTGTCTCTCTGTAGTCCCTAGTGTCCCTCTGTAGTCCTCGTGATGTGTCTTCTCCGCATGCTTCTGGAAACCCACAGCTGGTAGTTTTTAAGAACAGGGCGACGTGGTGAGTCTTCACTTCATCCATCAAGCTGCGTCCACTTTCCTGCAGCCCAGAGCAGGTGTTGCTAACGCGCTAATGACTGCTGTTAGCCTCTCTCTGCACCCCTCCCTCTTTACGCCGCCTGACCTCTGACCCCTGCCCATAAAACAGGTAAATATACCTGAGGATCCCAGCGGCCCAGACTCAGACGGAGCACTAATTAGATCTCTAAGAGGGACTCATTTCATTACGGAGCTTAATGAGTGCGGCTGGAATCGGGTTAGAGCGGTTCCTCCCGTTAGCATTAAAGGCGCCGCGATAATCCAGCTCTGAATGAACGCTTTGTTTCTGATTCTTTTTCTCACAACAAGCGTCTCGCTCCGTCTCCTTATCTCTCATCAGGTGGGAAACTGTCTGAGTCCCTAATAGCCTCTCGGTCTCAGTGCTTCTGCTGTGTCCTGATCTTAATAGGAAGAGTGTTGAAGTCAGGAACTTCTCCCAGGATCTGGGATTCCTGTGAAGGCTCTCAGCCCGAACTGATCTGTGGTCAGCCTGGGAGCGTTAGTCCTGCTTCATCGTGTCTGTATCACAGACTGCATATCTAAAGGGGTCTGTAGAGCCGGACGTGAAGCCGACGTCTGGGGCGTCAGGGAGAAAGACTGACGCTTTAAAGGAACATTTAGAAGTGTAGGAAAGCAGAGATTAAAACTGGAGGACTCTGTAGTCCTTAGTGTCTCTCTGTAGTCCTTAGTGTCTCTCTGTAGTCCTTAGTGTCTCTCTGTAGTCCTTAGTGTCTCTCTGTAGTCCTTAGTGTCTCTTTGTAGTCCTTTAGTGTCTCTCTGTAGTCCTTAGTGTCTCTCTGTAGTCCTTAGTGTCTCTCTGTAGTCCTTAGTGTCTCTTTGTAGTCCTTAGTGTCTCTTTGTAGTCCTTAGTGTCTCTTTGTAGTCCTCTAGTGTCTCTCTGTAGTCCTTAGTGTCTCTCTGTAGTCCTTAGTGTCTCTCTGTAGTCCTTAGTGTCTCTTTGTAGTCCTCTAGTGTCTCTCTGTAGTCCTTAGTGTCTCTCTGTAGTCCTTAGTGTCTCTCTGTAGTCCTTAGTGTCTCTCTGTAGTCCTTAGTGTCTCTTTGTAGTCCTTAGTGTCTCTTTGTAGTCCTCTAGTGTCTCTCTGTAGTCCTTAGTGTCTCTCTGTAGTCCTTAGTGTCTCTCTGTAGTCCTTAGTGTCTCTCTGTAGTCCTTAGTGTCTCTCTGTAGTCCTTAGTGTCTCTTAGTCCTTAGTGTCTCTTCGTCCTTAGTGTCTCTTAGTCCTTAGTGTCTCTTAGTCCTTAGTGTCTCTCTGTAGTCCTTAGTGTCTCTTAGTCCTTAGTGTCTCTTAGTCCTCAGTGTCTCTTAGTCCTTAGTGTCTCTCTGTAGTCCTTTAGTGTCTCTCTGTAGTCCTCTAGTGTCTCTCTGTAGTCCTTAGTGTCTCTTAGTCCTTAGTGTCTCTTAGTCCTTAGTGTCTCTCTGTAGTCCTTAGTGTCTCTTAGTCCTCAGTGTCTCTTAGTCCTCAGTGTCTCTGTAGTCCTTAGTGTCTCTCTGTCGTCCTTAGTGTCTCTCTGTAGTCCTTAGTGTCTCTTAGTCCTTAGTGTCTCTTAGTCCTTAGTGTCTCTTAGTCCTTAGTGTCTCTCTGTAGTCCTTAGTGTCTCTTAGTCCTTAGTGTCTCTTAGTCCTCAGTGTCTCTTAGTCCTTAGTGTCTCTCTGTAGTCCTTTAGTGTCTCTCTGTAGTCCTCTAGTGTCTCTCTGTAGTCCTTAGTGTCTCTCTGTAGTCCTTAGTGTCTCTCTGTAGTCCTTTAGTGTCTCTCTGTAGTCCTTAGTGTCTCTTTGTAGTCCTTAGTGTCTCTCTGTAGTCCTTAGTGTCTCTTAGTCCTCAGTGTCTCTTAGTCCTTAGTGTCTCTCTGTAGTCCTTTAGTGTCTCTCTGTAGTCCTCTAGTGTCTCTCTGTAGTCCTTAGTGTCTCTCTGTAGTCCTTAGTGTCTCTCTGTAGTCCTTTAGTGTCTCTCTGTAGTCCTTAGTGTCTCTCTGTAGTCCTTTAGTGTCTCTCTGTAGTCCTCTAGTGTCTCTCTGTAATCCTCTAGTGTCTCTCTGTAGTCCTTAGTGTCTCTCTGTAGTCCTTTAGTGTCTCTCTGTAGTCCTTAGTGTCTCTTTGTAGTCCTTAGTGTCTCTCTGTAGTCCTTAGTGTCTCTTAGTCCTTAGTGTCTCTTCGTCCTTAGTGTCTCTCTGTAGTCCTTAGTGTCTCTTAGTCCTTAGTGTCTCTTAGTCCTCAGTGTCTCTTAGTCCTTAGTGTCTCTCTGTAGTCCTTTAGTGTCTCTCTGTAGTCCTCTAGTGTCTCTCTGTAGTCCTTAGTGTCTCTCTGTAGTCCTTTAGTGTCTCTCTGTAGTCCTTAGTGTCTCTCTGTCGTCCTTAGTGTCTCTCTGTAGTCCTTAGTGTCTCTTTGTAGTCCTTAGTGTCTCTCTGTAGTCCTCTAGTGTCTCTCTGTAGTCCTTAGTGTCTCTCTGTAGTCATTTAGTGTCTCTCTGTAGTCCTTAGTGTCTCTCTGTCGTCCTTAGTGTCTCTTTGTAGTCCTTAGTGTCTCTTCGTCCTTAGTGTCTCTTAGTCCTTAGTGTCTCTTAGTCCTTAGTGTCTCTCTGTAGTCCTTAGTGTCTCTTAGTCCTTAGTGTCTCTTAGTCCTCAGTGTCTCTTAGTCCTTAGTGTCTCTCTGTAGTCCTTAATGTCTCTTAGTCCTTAGTGTCTCTTAGTCCTCAGTGTCTCTTAGTCCTCAGTGTCTCTTCGTCCTTAGTGTCTCTTCGTCCTTAGTGTCTCTTCGTCCTTAGTGTCTCTTAGTCCTTAGTGTCTCTCTTAGTCCTTAGTGTCTCTTAGTCCTCAGTGTCTCTTAGTCCTTAGTGTCTCTTAGTCCTTAGTGTCTCTCTTAGTCCTTAGTGTCTCTTAGTCCTCAGTGTCTCTTAGTCCTCAGTGTCTCTTAGTCCTCAGTGTCTCTTAGTCCTCAGTGTCTCTCTGTAGTCCTCAGTGTCTCTTAGTCCTTAGTGTCTCTTTGTCCTTAGTGTCTCTCTGTAGTCCTTAGCGTCTCTCTGTAGTCCTTAGTGTCTCTTAGTCCTTAGTGTCTCTTAGTCCTTAGTGTCGCTTTGTCCTTAGTGTCTCTCTGTAGTCCTTAGCGTCTCTCTGTAGTCCTCAGTGTCTCTTAGTCCTTAGTGTCTCTTAGTCCTCAGTGTCTCTTAGTCCTCAGTGTCTCTCTGTAGTCCTTAGTGTCTCTTAGTCCTCAGTGTCTCTTAGTCCTCAGTGTCTCTCTGTAGTCCTTAGTGTCTCTTAGTCCTCAGTGTCTCTTAGTCCTTAGTGTCTCTCTGTAGTCCTTAGTGTCTCTTTGTAGTCCTCAGTGTCTCTCTGTAGTCCTTAGTGTCTCTTAGTCCTTAGTGTCTCTTAGTCCTCAGTGTCTCTTAGTCCTCAGTGTCTCTTTGTCCTCAGTGTCTCTTAGTCCTCAGTGTCTCTCTGTAGTCCTCAGTGTCTCTCTGTAGTCCTCAGTGTCTCTCTGTAGTCCTCAGTGTCTCTTAGTCCTCAGTGTCTCTTAGTCCTTAGTGTCTCTTAGTCCTCAGTGTCTCTTAGTCCTCAGTGTCTCTCTGTAGTCCTTAGTGTCTCTTAGTCCTTAGTGTCTCTCTGTAGTCCTCAGTGTCTCTCTGTAGTCCTTAGTGTCTCTTAGTCCTCAGTGTCTCTTAGTCCTCAGTGTCTCTCTGTCCTCAGTGTCTCTTAGTCCTCAGCGTCTCTCTGTAGTCGTCAGTGTCTCTTAGTCCTTAGTGTCTTTTTGTCCTCAGTGTCTCTTAGTCCTCAGTGTCTCTCTGTAGTCCTTAGTGTCTCTTAGTCCTCAGTGTCTCTTAGTCCTCAGTGTCTCTCTGTAGTCCTTAGTGTCTCTTAGTCCTCAGTGTCTCTTAGTCCTCAGTGTCTCTTAGTCCTCAGTGTCTCTTAGTCCTTAGTGTCTCTCTGTAGTCCTCAGTGTCTCTTAGTCCTTAGTGTCTCTCTGTAGTCCTCAGTGTCTCTTAGTCCTCAGTGTCTCTCTGTAGTCCTTAGTGTCTCTTAGTCCTCAGTGTCTCTCTGTAGTCCTCAGTGTCTCTCTGTAGTCCTTAGTGTCTCTCTGTAGTCCTCAGTGTCTCTTAGTCCTTAGTGTCTCTCTGTAGTCCTCAGTGTCTCTTAGTCCTCAGTGTCTCTTAGTCCTTAGTGTCTCTTAGTCCTTAGTGTCTCTTCGTCCTCAGTGTCTCTTAGTCCTCAGTGTCTCTTAGTCCTCAGTGTCTCTTCGTCCTTAGTGTCTCTCTGTAGTCCTTAGTGTCTCTTCGTCCTCAGTGTCTCTTAGTCCTTAGTGTCTCTCTGTAGTCCTTAGTGTCTCTTAGTCCTTAGTGTCTCTTCGTCCTCAGTGTCTCTCTGTAGTCCTCAGTGTCTCTTAGTCCTCAGTGTCTCTTAGTCCTCAGTGTCTCTTAGTCCTTAGTGTCTCTTAGTCCTCAGTGTCTCTTAGTCCTCAGTGTCTCTTAGTCCTCAGTGTCTCTTAGTCCTCAGTGTCTCTTAGTCCTTAGTGTCTCTTCGTCCTCAGTGTCTCTTAGTCCTCAGTGTCTCTTAGTCCTTAGTGTCTCTTAGTCCTTAGTGTCTCTTAGTCCTTAGTGTCTCTTCGTCCTCAGTGTCTCTTAGTCCTCAGTGTCTTTTAGTCCTCAGTGTCTCTTCGTCCTTAGTGTCTCTCTGTAGTCCTTAGTGTCTCTTCGTCCTCAGTGTCTCTTAGTCCTTAGTGTCTCTCTGTAGTCCTTAGTGTCTCTTAGTCCTCAGTGTCTCTTAGTCCTCAGTGTCTCTCTGTAGTCCTCAGTGTCTCTTAGTCCCAGTGTCTCTTAGTCCTCAGTGTCTCTCTGTAGTCCTCAGTGTCTCTCTGTAGTCCTTAGTGTCTCTTAGTCCTTAGTGTCTCTTAGTCCTTAGTGTCTCTTCGTCCTCAGTGTCTCTTAGTCCTCAGTGTCTCTTAGTCCTCAGTGTCTCTTCGTCCTTAGTGTCTCTCTGTAGTCCTTAGTGTCTCTTCGTCCTCAGTGTCTCTTAGTCCTTAGTGTCTCTCTGTAGTCCTTAGTGTCTCTTAGTCCTCAGTGTCTCTTAGTCCTCAGTGTCTCTCTGTAGTCCTCAGTGTCTCTTAGTCCCAGTGTCTCTTAGTCCTCAGTGTCTCTCTGTAGTCCTCAGTGTCTCTCTGTAGTCCTTAGTGTCTCTTCGTCCTCAGTGTCTCTTAGTCCTTAGTGTCTCTCTGTAGTCCTTAGTGTCTCTTAGTCCTCAGTGTCTCTTAGTCCTCAGTGTCTCTCTGTAGTCCTCAGTGTCTCTTAGTCCCAGTGTCTCTTAGTCCTCAGTGTCTCTCTGTAGTCCTCAGTGTCTCTCTGTAGTCCTTAGTGTCTCTTAGTCCCAGTGTCTCTTAGTCCTCAGTGTCTCTCTGTAGTCCTCAGTGTCTCTCTGTAGTCCTTAGTGTCTCTTAGTCCTTAGTGTCTCTTAGTCCTTAGTGTCTCTTAGTCCTCAGTGTCTCTTAGTCCTTAGTGTCTCTTCGTCCTCAGTGTCTCTCTGTAGTCCTCAGTGTCTCTCTGTAGTCCTCAGTGTCTCTTAGTCCCAGTGTCTCTTAGTCCTTAGTGTCTCTCTGTAGTCCTCAGTGTCTCTCTGTAGTCCTCAGTGTCTCTTAGTCCCAGTGTCTCTCTGTAACCGTAGTAGATGAGCCAGATGTAAACCCAGTGTAAACGTGCGGAGCCCCAGAGCTCACCGGCTCCCCAGCCTTTGATGGACGCCCCTCTCCGTGGATCCACCATCATCACTCGGTCAGAGACAGTATGCTCTCCGCGCTCCGATGCTAACGAGGCGCCGCCACCATCGCTCACGCTGTAATTAGCGCCGTGCTCCTCGACACTCGGAGGCCCCCCGCTCGCCGCTAATGGAGTGAACACGGCAGAAAACGAGCACTATTAAAGCCGACATGTTTCCAGAGCGCCGCGTGAAACCCCTCCGAAGATAATTCATCCTTCCCTCCTCTGGAAGCTCTCAGAGAACCTTCCGGAACAAAGGCCCTGCCAGGACTCCATAAGACACATTTAAAAGTATTTAATGCACAGCAGCATGTGCAGAGGTCAGAGGTCAAAGCCACCGCACCTTTTGCTCATGTCACCTGTACCCCATGATTGACAGGGGGGCGGGGCCTCGTGATGTAATGGTTTGGCAAGGCCAGAGCGCTGATTGGTCGGCGGGGGTCAAGGTCGCTGCTGATGACTTGGGGGGAGAGTGTTTGTGGGAAGGCAAACACGAAAAGGGAGTCGTATAAGCAACGCAATGCCATAAATAAACAGTTTGTAAATTAGCTATCATGTAAATTCCTTTTGTCCCAGTTAGTGTGCTAATCTGCTCCTGGGGGCGCGTCGGATTAAACATGAAGTATTTGACCTGCAAACCCCCCACCCCCTCTACAGCTGATCCAGAATCAGAATCATTTCCATCTGCAGTCCTGAGGAAGGTCCAACACGATCGACAAACACTACACACACTGCATCATCTCTGTCACACAAACAACAAAACATGATTAAAGTACAATAACACAAAGTACAGGTCAAATGTCCAAACGTCTCTCCACCTGAGCGTCCAGACGTCTCTCCACCTGAGCGTCCAGACGTCTCTCCACCTGAGCGTCCAGACGTCTCTCCACCTGAGCGTCCAGACGTCTCTCCACCTGAGCGTCCAGACGTTTCTCCATCTGAGCGTCTCTCCACCTGAGCGTCCAAACGTCTCTCCACCTGAGCGTCTACACGTCTCTCCACCTGAGCGTCTCTCCACCTGAGCGTCCAGACGTCTCTCCACCTGAGCGTCTCTCCACCTGAGCGTCTACACGTCTCTCCACCTGAGCGTCTCTCCACCTGAGCGTCCAGACGTCTCTCCACCTGAGCGTCTCTCCACCTGCGCGTCCAGACGTCTCTCCACCTGAGCGTCTCTCCACCTGAGCGTCCAGACGTCTCTCCACCTGAGCGTCTAGACGTCTCTCCACCTGCGCGTCCAAACGTCTCTCCACCTGAGCGTCTCTCCACCTGAGCGTCCAAACGTCTCTCCACCTGAGCGTCCAAACGTCTCTCCACCTGAGCGTCTACACGTCTCTCCACCTGAGCGTCCAAACGTCTCTCCACCTGAGCGTCTCTCCACCTGAGCGTCTACACGTCTCTCCACCTGAGCGTCTAAACGTCTCTCCACCTGAGCGTCTAAACGTCTCTCCACCTGCGCGTCCAGACGTCTCTCCACCTGCGCGTCCAGACGTCTCTCCACCTGAGCGTCTAAACGTCTCTCCACCTGAGCGTCTACACGTCTCTCCACCTGAGCGTCCAGACGTCTCTCCACCTGAGCGTCCAAACGTCTCTCCACCTGCGCGTCCAGGCGTCTCTCCACCTGCGCGTCCAGACGTCTCTCCACCTGAGTGTCTAGACGTCTCTCCACCTGAGCGTCTAAACGTCTCGCACCTGAGCGTCTCTCCACCTGAGGGTCCAGACGTCTCTCCACCTGAGCGTCCAGACGTCTCTCCACCTGAGTGTCTCTCCACCTGAGCGTCTAAACGTCTCTCCACCTGAGCGTCTAAACGTCTCGCACCTGAGCGTCTAAACGTCTCTCCACCTGAGTGTCCAAACGTCTCTCCACCTGAGCGTCTAAACGTCTCTCCACCTGAGCGTCCAGACGTCTCTCCACCTGAGCGTCTAAACGTCTCTCCACCTGAGCGTCTAGACGTCTCTCCACCTGAGCGTCTAAACGTCTCTCCACCTGAGCGTCTCTCTCCGCCTGAGCGTCCAAACGTCTCTCCACCTGAGCGTCTAAACGTCTCTCCACCTGAGCGTCTAAACGTCTCTCCACCTGAGCGTCTAAACGTCTCTCCACCTGCGCGTCCAAACGTCTCTCCACCTGAGCATCTAAACGTCTCTCCACCTGAGCGTCTAAACGTCTCTCCACCTGCGCGTCCAAACGTCTCTCCACCTGAGCGTCTAGACGTCTCTCCACCTGAGCGTCTAAACGTCTCTCCACCTGAGTGTCCAAACGTTTCTCCACCTGCGCGTCCAAACGTCTCTCCACCTGAGCGTCTAAACGTCTCTCCACCTGAGTGTCCAAACGTCTCTCCACCTGCGCGTCCAAACGTCTCTCCATCTGAGCGTCTCTCCGCCTGAGCGTCCAGACGTCTCTCCGCCTGAGCGTCCAGACGTCTCTCCGCCTGCGCGTCCAAACGTCTCTCCACCTGAGCGTCTCTCCACCTGCGCGTCTAGACGTCTCTCCACCTGAGCGTCCAAACGTCTCTCCAACTGAGCGTCTAGACGTCTCTCCACCTGCGCGTCTAAACGTCTCTCCACCTGAGCGTCTAGACGTCTCTCCACCTGAGCGTCTAGACGTCTCTCCACCTGCGCGTCTAAACGTCTCTCCACCTGAGCGTCCAGACGTCTCTCCGCCTGAGCGTCCAGACGTCTCTCCGCCTGAGCGTCCAGACGTCTCTCCGCCTGAGCGTCTGAACGTCTAAACGTCTCTCCACCTGAGCGTCTGAACGTCTCTCCACCTGAGCGTCTAAACGTCTCTCCACCTGCGCGTCTAAACGTCTCTCCACCTGAGCGTCTAAACGTCTGAACGTCTCTCCACCTGCGCGTCTAAACGTCTCTCTACCTGAGCGTCTAAACGTCTAAACGTCTAAACGTCTCTCTACCTGAGCGTCTAAACGTCTAAACGTCTCTCCACCTGAGCGTCTAAACGTCTCTCCACCTGAGCGTCCAGACGTCTCTCCACCTGCGCGTCTAAACGTCTCTCCACCTGAGCGTCTAAACGTCTCTCTACCTGAGCGTTTAAACGTCTAAACGTCTCTCCACCTGAGCGTCTAAACGTCTCTCCACCTGAGCGTCTAAACGTCTCTCTACCTGAGCGTCTAGACGTCTCTCCACCTGCGCGTCTAAACGTCTCTCCACCTGAGCGTCTAAACGTCTCTCTACCTGAGCGTCTAAACGTCTAAACGTCTGAACGTCTCTCCACCTGCGCGTCTAAACGTCTCTCTACCTGAGCGTCTAAACGTCTAAACGTCTAAACGTCTCTCTACCTGAGCGTCTAAACGTCTAAACGTCTCTCCACCTGAGCGTCTA
>CM070451.1:1276526-1339026 GCA_036324595.1 Champsocephalus gunnari | reverse complement strand
TCAGAGAGACACAAAGGACTACAAATAGCTGGATAACAGATATAAAGGGACCTCAGAGAGACACAAAGGACTACAAATAGCTGGATAACAGATATAAAGGGACCTCAGAGAGACACAAAGGACTACAAATAGCTGTACAACAGATATAAAGGGACCTCAGAGAGACACAAAGGACTACAAATAGCTGGATAACAGATATAAAGGGACCTCAGAGAGACACAAAGGACTACAAATAGCTGGATAACAGATATAAAGGGACCTCAGAGAGACACAAAGGACTACAAATAGCTGGATAACAGATATAAAGGGACCTCAGAGAGACACAAAGGACTACAAATAGCTGTACAACAGATATAAAGGGACCTCAGAGAGACACAAAGGACTACAAATAGCTGCATAACAGATATAAAGGGACCTCAGAGAGACACAAAGGACTACAAATAGCTGGATAACAGATATAAAGGGACCTCAGAGAGACACAAAGGACTACAAATAGCTGCATAACAGATATAAAGGGACCTCAGAGAGACACAAAGGACTACAAATAGCTGTACAACAGATATAAAGGGACCTCAGAGAGACACAAAGGACTACAAATAGCTGGATAACAGATATAAAGGGACCTCAGAGAGACACAAAGGACTACAAATAGCTGGATAACAGATATAAAGGGACCTCAGAGAGACACAAAGGACTACAAATAGCTGGATAACAGATATAAAGGGACCTCAGAGAGACACAAAGGACTACAAATAGCTGCATAACAGATATAAAGGGACCTCAGAGAGACACAAAGGACTACAAATAGCTGTACAACAGATATAAAGGGACTTCAGAGAGACACAAAGGACCACAAATAGCTGTACAACAGATATAAAGGGACCTCAGAGAGACACAAAGGACTACAAATAGCTGGATAACAGATATAAAGGGACCTCAGAGAGACACAAAGGACTACAAATAGCTGTACAACAGATATGAAGGGACCTCAGAGAGACACAAAGGACTACAAATAGCTGGATAACAGATATAAAGGGACCTCAGAGAGACACAAAGGACTACAAATAGCTGGATAACAGATATAAAGGGACCTCAGAGAGACACAAAGGACTACAAATAGCTGCATAACAGATATAAAGGGACCTCAGAGAGACACAAAGGACTACAAATAGCTGGATAACAGATATAAAGGGACCTCAGAGAGACACAAAGGACTACAAATAGCTGGATAACAGATATAAAGGGACCTCAGAGAGACACAAAGGACTACAGGGACACTCAGAGGTCTGAAGGTGTGTGAACACCTGAAGTGTGAACAGAGATGAAGATGCTTCAGAGCAGATATCATGGGGGGGGGTCCTGTGGGACGTCCGCTGGGAAGAAGTGGGTCAAACGCTTGGCATGGCAGCTCGTTAGCATGGAGAGTAAACACACACACACACACACACACACACACACACTCACTCACCTCAGCCCCTCCGGCTGTAAATGTAATTGGCAACAATGAAAATTACACACAGGCTAATTAGCAGCTCAGACAGGAAGTGTGTGTGTGTGTGTGTGTGTGTGTGTGTGTGCGTGTGTGTGTGTGTGTGTACAATAGCCTCCATGAAGTAATAAAGCCATATATTGCAGTTCCAGTGTATTTGATGGCACTTCTTCTGTTTGTATATATTTTTAATACATGTTATCTTCCGATTTGTATGCGCTCATTCTTTATTTAAAAAAAATGTATTTAACATTTTATATATTCTATTTTCTATTTATAGGTTTTTGATTTTTATATTGTCACAATTTTTTACCTGTGAATTATTTTGTATTTAATTCCACATTTCTATTTACTTTCACACTATTTTATTAATCTTTTATAAATGTGATATATACGTTTAGAGTTGTTAAGTATACATAATATTTCAAATCTTTCTGTGTTTACCTTTTTGTTCAATAATCCACATGGATCTTCTTATTCATGTCTTGCTCTTCATATTGCCTCAGTGTAATAGCGCAGCAGACAGCGCCCTCTGGTGGCTGCGGACACGAACTGCACCTCCAGGTGTTTAGAAACAGGAACATATTTCATTATTTTTTACCATTTAAAAAATATATAATTAAAGTGTGTCTTTGTAGTCCCTTAGTGTCTCTTTGTAGTCCTTAGTGTCTCTCTGTAGTCCTTAGTGTCTCTCTGTAGTCCTTAGTGTCTCTCTGTAGTCCTCTAGTGTCTCTCTGTAGTCCTTAGTGTCTCTTTGTAGTCCTTTAGTGTCTCTCTGTAGTCCTCTAGTGTCTCTCTGTAGTCCTTAGTGTCTCTCTGTAGTCCTTAGTGTCTCTCTGTAGTCCTTAGTATCTCTCTGTAGTCCTTAGTGTCTCTCTGTAGTCCTTAGTGTCTCTCTGTAGTCCTTAGTGTCTCTTTGTAGTCCTTAGTATCTCTCTGTAGTCCTTAGTGTGTCTCTGTAGTCCCTTAGTGTCTCTCTGTAGTCCTTAGTGTGTCTCTGTAGTCCCTTAGTGTGTCTCTGTAGTCCTTAGTGTCTCTCTGTAGTCCTTAGTGTCTCTCTGTAGTCCCTTAGTGTGTCTCTGTAGTCCTTAGTGTGTCTCTGTAGTCCTTAGTGTCTCTCTGTAGTCCCTTAGTGTCTCTCTGTAGTCCCTTAGTGTCTCTCTGTAGTCCCTTAGTGTCTCTCTGTAGTCCCTTAGTGTCTCTCTGTAGTCCTTAGTGTCTCTCTGTAGTCCTTAGTGTCTCTCTGTAGTCCTTAGTATCTCTCTGTAGTCCCTTAGTGTCTCTCTGTAGTCCCTTAGTGTGTCTCTGTAGTCCCTTAGTGTCTCTCTGTAGTCCTTAGTGTGTCTCTGTAGTCCTTAGTGTCTCTCTGTAGTCCTTAGTATCTCTCTGTAGTCCCTTAGTGTCTCTCTGTAGTCCTTAGTATCTCTCTGTAGTCCCTTAGTGTCTCTCTGTAGTCCCTTAGTGTCTCTCTGTAGTCCCTTAGTGTCTCTCTGTAGTCCTTTAGTGTCTCTCTGTAGTCCTTTAGTGTCTCTCTGTAGTCCTTAGTGTCTCTCTGTAGTCCCTTAGTGTCTCTCTGTAGTCCTTAGTGTCTCTTTGTAGTCCTTTAGTGTCTCTTTGTAGTCCCTTAGTGTCTCTTTGTAGTCCCTTAGTGTCTCTCTGTAGTGTCTTTGTAGTCCTTGTGTGTCTCTCTGTAGTCCCTTAGTGTCTCTCTGTAGTCCCTTAGTGTCTCTCTGTAGTCCTTAGTGTCTCTCTGTAGTGTCTTTGTAGTCCCTTAGTGTCTCTCTGTAGTGTCTTTGTAGTCCTTGTGTGTCTCTCTGTAGTGTCTTTGTAGTCCCTTAGTGTCTCTCTGTAGTGTCTTTGTAGTCCTTGTGTGTCTCTCTGTAGTCCCTTAGTGTCTCTTTGTAGTCCTTAGTGTCTCTCTGTAGTGTCTTTGTAGTCCTTGTGTGTCTCTCTGTAGTGTCTTTGTAGTCCTTGTGTGTCTCTCTGTAGTGTCTTTGTAGTCCTTGTGTGTCTCTCTGTAGTGTCTTTGTAGTCCCTTAGTGTCTCTCTGTAGTGTCTTTGTAGTCCTTGTGTGTCTCTCTGTAGTGTCTTTGTAGTCCTTAGTGTCTCTCTGTAGTGTCTTTGTAGTCCCTTAGTGTCTCTCTGTAGTGTCTTTGTAGTCCTTGTGTGTCTCTCTGTAGTCCCTTAGTGTCTCTTTGTAGTCCTTAGTGTCTCTCTGTAGTGTCTTTGTAGTCCTTGTGTGTCTCTCTGTAGTGTCTTTGTAGTCCTTGTGTGTCTCTCTGTAGTGTCTTTGTAGTCCTTGTGTGTCTCTCTGTAGTGTCTTTGTAGTCCCTTAGTGTCTCTCTGTAGTGTCTTTGTAGTCCTTGTGTGTCTCTCTGTAGTGTCTTTGTAGTCCTTAGTGTCTCTCTGTAGTGTCTTTGTAGTCCTTGTGTGTCTCTCTCTTCATTCTTAGTTCTTCTTTAGAGATTTTGTGTCTTTTTATTGTCATTTCCTGTCCTTTTTCTGACACGTTGTCTCTCTGTTGTCCCAATCTTTGCCCCTGTGTCTCTGCAGGCGAGCTAGAGACGTCTCAAAGTCCCTTCTCTCCTCCTGTGACGTGGACACATACAGTGGAGAGACATGGTGACATAAGAGACGCTCCTGAGGACCTCAGCAGGTTCGTGTGGTCTCTCAGCATTTTGAAGCTGACAGGAAGTGAGATTCTGTCCTTGATGTCCCACCTGTGTGTCTCAGGTGTCTTCTGTCCTTGATGTCCCACCTGTGTGTCTCAGGTGTCTTCTGTCCTTGATGTCCCACCTGTGTGTCTCAGGTGTCTTCTGTCCTTGATGTCCCACCTGTGTGTCTCAGGTGTCTTCTGTCCTTGATGTCCCACCTGTGTGTCTCAGGTGTCTTCTGTCCTTGATGTCCCACCTGTGTGTCTCAGGTGTCTTCTGTCCTTGATGTCTCACCTGTGTGTCTCAGGTGTCTTCTGTCCTTGATGTCCCACCTGTGTGTCTCAGGTGTCTTCTGTCCTTGATGTCCCACCTGTGTGTCTCAGGTGTCTTCTGTCCTTGATGTCCCACCTGTGTGTCTCAGGTGTCTTCTGTCCTTGATGTCCCACCTGTGTGTCTCAGGTGTCTTCTGTCCTTGATGTCCCACCTGTGTGTCTCAGGTGTTCTCTGCATTCCCCTCCGAGGAGCGACTTCAGCCAGTTTGGGAGGTTGTATGGCGAGTTGAGAAGTCCATCAGACCTTCAGGGCCGAGGCCGCACGAGAGACTCTGAGCGAGGAAGCCACGTCATCTTGAGATCCACCTCTGCCTCCATCCATCCACTCCAGGTGGGTCCTCGCTGATTCCCATCAATCTGCAATGGCTTCAGCGCCATGTTATTTAGTCCTGACGGAGCGTCCTCACTACGGCTCCACAGAGAGCTTGGAGCGTGTCTGGAGCTCGGGGATTTTATTCAAGCAACACGGCCAACAACCAATCACATGAATGTCCCGCCCCCGACATACAGAGCAAAAACCCCAGGATTTTATGCGAGCAATATATAAATATATATATATATACCAGTTCCCCCACTGCCTCTCCCCCTCCCTCCATGCTGGTTCCTCCGGTTTGTGTCCCGGTAGGTGAAGAGGGTCTGGTCATACACAACCGGGTGAGTTGCTACGGCGATAGTTAGTTTCTCCTCCGACTTGTTTTGAAATATAGAAATGAACGGCGGGATATCTCTCCCAGCTTAGACGCGGTTTGATTGGCTACGGCTTCAGCTGTCACATTTTCAGAAACGGGATTTGATTGGCTGGCGCTGGCTACTCCGGCGTCTCCGGCGTCAGAAGTTCAACTTCTGACGCCGGAGACGCCTGAGACGGACCGCTCTGCTACCCACAATGCAGTTCGGCGAAAAAGCGCGGCTACGTGACGTCACCCCGTTGAAAGTGAACGGGCAGATCGGAGTTGTCGACGCTGTCGTGC
This sequence comes from Champsocephalus gunnari, assembly GCA_036324595.1. Lineage (NCBI taxonomy): Eukaryota > Metazoa > Chordata > Actinopteri > Perciformes > Channichthyidae > Champsocephalus > Champsocephalus gunnari. The sequence continues at coordinate 1,333,580 of CM070451.1, read as the reverse complement.
GGACGGGCCGTCAGTGTGACTTTAGTTCAAGTGAAAGGTTTGAAATATGACTGTAAGTACACAAAGGAAACGTGTGGCACCGGTTCACATCCAGCTACGGTGTGGATTAGCACCATATGGACACATCATGTGTAAATGTACATTTCTTACTGGTCCAATTGCTGCTTCTACTGGGTTTGAGGAAGTAGTTTAACATTTAACAAAAATGCATTGAAACAAAATAATTACAAATGAAATATAAAATAAAGAAAATGATTCATAGAAAAAGTTTTAAAAAATGGTGAAATTAACGATACAATAATTTATACGAATACGAAATGAAATTACAATATTTCTAAAAGCACAGGACGATGGAGTAAAATGTCCAATAGAAGGGGAAATCAAACACCACTACATCTGACTGGAGGATTCACGAAGTGCAGGTTGACCCTTTGACCTTTGAACGGGACCTAAAGCTATTTCTGCAGCGTCTCTCAGCGTCTCTCAGTGTCTCTCGGCGTCTCTGGGCGTCTCTCGGCGTCTCTCGGCGTCTCTCGGCGTCTCTGGGCGTCTCTCGGCGTCTCTCGGCGTCTCTCGGCGTCTCTCGGCGTCTCTGAGCGTCTCTCGGCGTCTCTCGGCGTCTCTCGGCGTCTCTCGGCGTCTCTCGGCGTCTCTCGGCGTCTCTCGGCGTCTCTCGGCGTCTCTCGGCGTCTCTGAGCGTCTCTCGGCGTCTCTCGGCGTCTCTCGGCGTCTCTCGGCGTCTCTGGGCGTCTCTCGGCGTCTCTCGGCGTCTCTCGGCGTCTCTCAGCGTCTCTCAGCGTCTCTCAGCGTCTCTCAGCGTCTCTCAGCGTCTCTCAGCGTCTCTCAGCGTCTCTCAGCGTCTCTGAGCGTCTCTCAGCGTCTCTGAGCGTCTCTCAGCGTCTCTCAGCGTCTCTCAGCGTCTCTCAGCGTCTCTCAGCGTCTCTCAGCGTCTCTCAGCGTCTCTCAGCGTCTCTCAGCGTCTCTGAGCGTCTCTCAGCGTCTCTGAGCGTCTCTCAGCGTCTCTCAGCGTCTCTCAGCGTCTCTGAGCGTCTCTCAGCGTCTCTGAGCGTCTCTCAGCGTCTCTCAGCGTCTCTCAGCGTCTCTGAGCGTCTCTCGGCGTCTCTCGGCGTCTCTCGGCGTCTCTCAGGCCTCGTGAAGGGAGGTCGCCTGTTGGAGTCTTTACACTGAAACACACTCACTTCCAGCTGTGCTGGATCCATAACATGTGAAGAGGAGGAACTGCTGATGCTTCATGTTTAGGTCTGCTGTGCTTCATTCATTGTGTGTGTGTGTGTGTGTGTGTGTGTGTGTGTGTGTGTGTGTGTGTGTGTGTGTGTGTGTGTGTGTGTGTGTGTGTGTAATACAGGCTTACTGACAGGTAGAATGTGTGTGTTCTCCTCACAGTGTGACAGTATCACAATGAGGCACGCTCTGCTCCTCCTGCTGGCAGGTAAGTGGTACTGCTGCACCTTAACAGTAAATACAGTACATTTAGTAGCATTGAATCCCTTTAGTTTCTTCTCAGATGAAGGATGTGAAATCTCACCAAGTGTTGAATCAGACTTTAGTTCCACCTGGAGTAAAGCCTCCAGCTACCCTGCAGTCTACAAAGTACTTCAGACAAGCTGCTCCTCCACCAGCTACCCTGCAGTCTACAAAGTACTTCAGACTAGCTGCTCCTTCACCAGCTACCCTGCAGTCTACAAAGTACTTCAGACTAGCTGCACCTCCACCAGCTACCCTGCAGTCTACAAAGTACTTCAGACTAGCTGCACCTCCACCAGCTACCCTGCAGTCTACAAAGTACTTCAGACTAGCTGCACCTCCACCAGCTACCCTGCAGTCTACAAAGTACTTCAGACTAGCTGCACCTCCACCAGCTACCCTGCAGTCTACAAAGTACTTCAGACTAGCTGCACCTCCACCAGCTACCCTGCAGTCTACAAAGTACTTCAGACTAGCTGCTCCTCCACCAGCTACCCTGCAGTCTACAAAGTACTTCAGACTAGCTGCACCTCCACCAGCTACCCTGCAGTCTACAAAGTACTTCAGACTAGCTGCACCTCCACCAGCTACCCTGCAGTCTACAAAGTACTTCAGACTAGCTGCTCCTCCACCAGCTACCCTGCAGTCTACAAAGTACTTCAGACTAGCTGCACCTCCACCAGCTTTGAGAACACTTTCATGATCAATCATTATAAAACATATATATTATTCTGAAATGGACCAATCTGCACAACGACTACTTTCACTGTCTTTCACTATATTTAGATGGGAATACTTTCTACTTTCACTTGAGGAACATTTTGAATACTTTTACTGTAACAGAGTATTCCTACACTCTGGTACTTCTACTTTTACTCAAGTACAAGATCTGAGTACTTCTACTTTTACTCAAGTACAAGATCTGAGTACTTCTACTTTTACTCAAGTACAAGATCTGAGTACTTCTACTTTTACTCAAGTACAAGATCGCAGTACTTCTACTTTTACTCAAGTACAAGACCTGAGTACTTCTACTTTTACTCAAGTACAAGATCGCAGTACTTCTACTTTTACTCAAGTACAAGATCTGAGTACTTCTACTTTTACTCAAGTACAAGACCTGAGTACTTCTACTTTTACTCAAGTACAAGACCTGAGTACTTCTACTTTTACTCAAGTACAAGATCTGAGTACTTCTACTTTTACTCAAGTACAAGATCTGAGTACTTCTACTTTTACTCAAGTACAAGATCTGAGTACTTCTACTTTTACTCAAGTACAAGATCGCAGTACTTCTACTTTTACTCAAGTACAAGACCTGAGTACTTCTACTTTTACTCAAGTACAAGATCGCAGTACTTCTACTTTTACTCAAGTACAAGACCTGAGTACTTCTACTTTTACTCAAGTACAAGATCGCAGTACTTCTCCAAACTCTGTGACGAACACACAATAAAATCAAATTAAAAACACAAGATCAATTTAAAAAACAAACAAATATCAATTCAATAGTTATGTTGACGTATTCATACATATAATACAAATAAATGATAAAAACAAAGTATAAATAACCAACATTAGCATTCAATACTTTTATTCAAATCAGTTCAGCGCACAATTAGCTTATTTTAGGTTCATAGCGGTAATCAAACCAGAACATTAGACCGACAGTAGCTCCCTGGAATCTGCTCTAATCCAAATATCATTTTTATTTTCCCTCTAATTTCAATTTAGTTGCTGCCAGCCAGGTGGACCTATCTCTGTCTGCCATCAAGCCAGCTGCTGCAACTAAAGCTGCTCCAACTACAGCTGCTACAACTACAGCTGCTCCAACTACAGCTGCTACAACTACAGCTGCTCCAACTACTGCTGCTCCAACTACAGCTGCTACAACTACAGCTGCTACAACTACTGCTGCTACAACTACTGCTGCTCCAACTACAGCTGCTCCAACTACAGCTGCTACAACTACAGCTGCTACAACTACAGCTGCTCCAACTACTGCTGCTCCAACTACTGCTGCTCCAACTACAGCTGCTACAACTACAGCTGCTCCAACTACAGCTGCTCCAACTACTGCTGCTCCAACTACTGCTGCTCCAACTACAGCTGCTACAACTACAGCTGCTCCAACTACAGCTGCTACAACTACAGCTGCTCCAACTACAGCTGCTACAACTACTGCTGCTCCAACTACTGCTGCTCCAACTACAGCTGCTCCAAATACAGCTGCTCCAACTACAGCTGCTCCAACTACTGCTGCTCCAACTACAGCTGCTACAACTACAGCTGCTCCAACTACAGCTGCTACAACTACTGCTGCTCCAACTACAGCTGCTCCAACTACAGCTGCTCCAACTACAGCTGCTCCAACTACTGCTGCTCCAACTACAGCTGCTACAACTACAGCTGCTCCAACTACAGCTGCTACAACTACTGCTGCTCCAACTACTGCTGCTCCAACTACAGCTGCTCCAACTACAGCTGCTCCAACTACTGCTGCTCCAACTACTGCTTTTCCAACTACAGCTGCTCCAACTACTGCTGCTCCAACTACAGCTGCTACAACTACAGCTGCTCCAACTACAGCTGCTACAACTACTGCTGCTCCAACTACTGCTGCTCCAACTACAGCTGCTCCAACTACAGCTGCTCCAACTACTGCTGCTCCAACTACAGCTGCTACAACTACAGCTGCTCCAACTACAGCTGCTCCAACTACTGCTGCTCCAACTACAGCTGCTCCAAATACAGCTGCTCCAACTACAGCTGCTCCAACTACAGCTGCTCCAACTACAGCTGCTCCAACTACAGCTGCTCCAACTACTGCTGCTCCAACTACAGCTGCTACAACTACAGCTGCTCCAACTACTGCTGCTCCAACTACTGCTGCTCCAACTACAGCTGCTCCAAATACAGCTGCTCCAACTACAGCTGCTCCAACTACTGCTGCTCCAACTACAGCTGCTACAACTACAGCTGCTCCAACTACAGCTGCTCCAACTACTGCTGCTCCAACTACTGCTGCTCCAACTACTGCCGCTCCAAATACAGCTGCTCCAACTACAGCTGCTCCAACTACTGCTGCTCCAACTACAGCTGCTACAACTACAGCTGCTCCAAATACAGCTGCTCCAACTACAGCTTCTCCAACTACTGCTGCTCCAACTACAGCTGCTACAACTACAGCTGCTCCAACTACAGCTGCTCCAACTACTGCTGCTCCAACTACAGCTGCTACAACTACAGCTGCTCCAACTACAGCTGCTCCAACTACAGCTGCTCCAACTACAGCTGCTGCAACTACTGCTGTTCCAACTACAGCCGCTCCAACTACAGCTGCACCAACTACAGCTGCTCCAACAACTGCACCAACTACAGCTGCTTCAACAACTGTCGCTCCAACTACAGCTGCTCCAACTACTGCTGCTCCAACTACTGCTGCTCCAACTACTGCTCCAACTACTGCTGCTCCAACTACAGCTGCTACAACTACAGCTGCTCCAACTACTGCTGCTCCAACTACTGCTGCTCCAACTACAGCTGCTCCAACTACTGCTGTTCCAACTACAGCTGCTACAACTACAGCTGCTCCAACTACAGCTGCTCCAACTACTGCTGCTCCAACTACTGCTGCTCCAACTACTGCCGCTCCAAATACAGCTGCTCCAACTACAGCTGCTACAACTACAGCTGCTCCAAATACAGCTGCTCCAACTACAGCTTCTCCAACTACTGCTGCTCCAACTACAGCTGCTACAACTACAGCTGCTCCAACTACAGCTGCTCCAACTACTGCTGCTCCAACTACAGCTGCTACAACTACAGCTGCTCCAACTACAGCTGCTCCAACTACAGCTGCTCCAACTACAGCTGCTGCAACTACTGCTGTTCCAACTACAGCTGCTCCAACAACTGCACCAACTACAGCTGCTTCAACAACTGTCGCTCCAACTACAGCTGCTCCAACTACGGCTGCTCCAACAACTGCTCCAACTACAGCTGCTCCAACTACAGCTGCTCCAACAACTGCACCAACTACAGCTGCTTCAACAACTGTCGCTCCAACTACAGCTGCTCCAACTACTGCTGCTCCAACAACTGCTCCAACTACTGCTGCTCCACCTACAACTGCACCAACTACAGCTGCTTCAACAACTGTCGCTCCAACTACAGCTGCTCCAACTACTGCTGCTCCAACAACTGCTCCAACTACTGCTGCTCCACCTACAACTGCACCAACTACAGCTGCTTCAACAACTGTCGCTCCAACTACAGCTGCTCCAACTACGGCTGCTCCAACAACTGCTCCAACTACAGCTGCTCCAACTACAGCTGCTCCAACAACTGCACCAACTACAGCTGCTCCAACTACAGCTGCTCCAACAACTGCACCAACTACAGCTGCTCCAACTACTGCTCCAACTACTGTTGCTCCAACTACTGCTGCTCCAACTACTGCTGCTCCAACTACAGCCGCTCCAACTACAGCTGCTTCAACAACTGTCGCTCCAACTACAGCTGCTCCAACTACTGCACCAACTACAGCTGCTCCAACTACTGCTCCAACTACTGTTGCTCCAACTACTGCCGCTCCAACTACTGCTGCTCCAACTACTGCTGCTCCAACTACTGCTGCTCCACCTACAGCCGCTCCAACTACAGCTGCTCCAACAACTGCACCAACTACAGCTGCTCCAACAACTGCTCCAACTACTGTTGCTCCAACTACTGCTGCTCCAACTACAGCTGCTTCAACAACTGTCGCTCCAACTACAGCTGCTCCAACTACTGTTGCTCCAACTACAGCCGCTCCAACTACAGCTGCTTCAACAACTGTCGCTCCAACTACAGCTGCTCCAACTACTGCACCAACTACAGCTGCTCCAACTTGTGCTCCAACTACTGTTGCTCCAACTACTGCCGCTCCAACTACTGCTGCTCCAACTACTGCTGCTCCAACAACTGCACCAACTACAGCTGCTCCAACTACTGCTCCAACTACTGTTGCTCCAACTACTGTTGCTCCAACTACAGCTGCTCCAACTACTGCACCAACTACAGCTGCTCCAACTACTGCTCCAACTACTGTTGCTCCAACTACAGCTGCTCCAACTACTGCACCAACTACTGCTGCTCCAACTACAGCCGCTCCAACTACAGCCGCTCCAACTACAGCTGCTTCAACAACTGTCGCTCCAACTACAGCTGCTCCAACTACTGCACCAACTACAGCTGCTCCAACTACTGCTCCAACTACTGCTGCTCCAACTACAGCTGCTCCAACTACTGCACCAACTACAGCTGCTCCAACTACTGCTCCAACTACTGTTGCTCCAACTACTGTTGCTCCAACTACTGCTGCTCCAACTACAGCCGCTCCAACTACAGCTGCTTCAACAACTGTCGCTCCAACTACTGCTGCTCCACCTACAGCTGCTCCAACTACTGCACCAACTACAGCTGCTCCAACTACTGCTCCAACTACTGTTGCTCCAACTACTGCCGCTCCAACTACTGCTGCTCCACCTACAGCCGCTCCAACTACAGCTGCTTCAACAACTGCCGCTCCAACAACTGCTCCAACTACTGCCGCTCCAACTACAGCTGCTCCAACAACTGCTCCAACTACTGTTGCTCCAACTACTGCTGCTCCAACTACAGCTGCTTCAACAACTGTCGCTCCAACTACAGCTGCTCCAACAACTGCACCAACTACAGCTGCTCCAACTACTGTTGCTCCAACTACTGCCGCTCCAACTACTGCTGCTCCAACTACTGCTGCTCCAACTACAGCCGCTCCAACAACTGCTCCAACTACTGCCGCTCCAACTACAGCTGCTCCAACAACTGCTCCAACAACTGCTCCAACTACTGCTGCTCCAACTACTGCTGCTCCAACTACAGCCGCTCCAACTACAGCTGCTCCAACTACAGCCGCTCCAACAACTGCACCAACTACAGCTGCTCCAACTACTGCTCCAACTACAGCTGCTCCAACTACAGCTGCTCCAACTACTGCTGCTCCAACTACAGCTGCTCCAATAACTGCTCCAACAACTGCTCCAACTACTGCCGCTCCAACTACTGTTGCTCCAACTACTGCCGCTCCAACTACTGCCGCTCCAACTACTGTTGCTCCAACTACTGCTCCAACAACTGCTCCAACTACTGCTGCTCCAACTACAGCTGCTACAACTACAGCTGCTCCAACTACTGCTGCTCCAACTACTGCTGCTCCAACTACTGCTGCTCCAACTACTGCTGCTCCAACTACAGCTGCTCCAAATACAGCTGCTCCAACTACAGCTGCTCCAACTACTGCTGCTCCAACTACAGCTGCTACAACTACAGCTGCTCCAACTACAGCTGCTCCAACTACTGCTGCTCCAACTACTGCTGCTCCAACTACTGCCGCTCCAAATACAGCTGCTCCAACTACAGCTGCTCCAACTACTGCTGCTCCAACTACAGCTGCTACAACTACAGCTGCTCCAAATACAGCTGCTCCAACTACAGCTTCTCCAACTACTGCTGCTCCAACTACAGCTGCTACAACTACAGCTGCTCCAACTACAGCTGCTCCAACTACTGCTGCTCCAACTACAGCTGCTCCAACTACAGCTGCTCCAACTACAGCTGCTCCAACTACAGCTGCTCCAACTACAGCTGCTGCAACTACTGCTGTTCCAACTACAGCCGCTCCAACTACAGCTGCACCAACTACAGCTGCTCCAACAACTGCACCAACTACAGCTGCTTCAACAACTGTCGCTCCAACTACAGCTGCTCCAACTACAGCTGCTCCAACTACAGCTGCTACAACTACAGCTGCTCCAACTACTGCTGCTCCAACTACTGCTGCTCCAACTACAGCTGCTCCAAATACAGCTGCTCCAACTACAGCTGCTCCAACTACTGCTGCTCCAACTACAGCTGCTACAACTACAGCTGCTCCAACTACAGCTGCTCCAACTACTGCTGCTCCAACTACTGCTGCTCCAACTACTGCCGCTCCAAATACAACTGCACCAACTACAGCTGCTTCAACAACTGTCGCTCCAACTACAGCTGCTCCAACTACAGCTGCTCCAACTACAGCTGCTACAACTACAGCTGCTCCAACTACTGCTGCTCCAACTACTGCTGCTCCAACTACAGCTGCTCCAAATACAGCTGCTCCAACTACAGCTGCTCCAACTACTGCTGCTCCAACTACAGCTGCTACAACTACAGCTGCTCCAACTACAGCTGCTCCAACTACTGCTGCTCCAACTACTGCTGCTCCAACTACTGCCGCTCCAAATACAGCTGCTCCAACTACAGCTGCTCCAACTACTGCTGCTCCAACTACAGCTGCTACAACTACAGCTGCTCCAAATACAGCTGCTCCAACTACAGCTTCTCCAACTACTGCTGCTCCAACTACAGCTGCTACAACTACAGCTGCTCCAACTACAGCTGCTCCAACTACTGCTGCTCCAACTACAGCTGCTACAACTACAGCTGCTCCAACTACAGCTGCTCCAACTACAGCTGCTGCAACTACTGCCGTTCCAACTACAGCCGCTCCAACTACAGCTGCTCCAACTACAGCTGCTCCAACAACTGCTCCAACTACTGCTGCTCCACCTACAACTGCACCAACTACAGCTGCTCCAACAACTGCACCAACTACAGCTGCTCCAACTACTGCTCCAACTACTGTTGCTCCAACTACTGCTGCTCCAACTACTGCTGCTCCAACTACAGCCGCTCCAACTACAGCTGCTTCAACAACTGCCGCTCCAACAACTGCTCCAACTACTGCCGCTCCAACTACTGCACCAACTACAGCTGCTCCAACAACTGCTCCAACTACTGTTGCTCCAACTACTGTTGCTCCAACTACTGCTGCTCCAACTACTGCTGCTCCAACTACAGCCGCTCCAACTACAGCTGCTTCAACAACTGTCGCTCCAACTACAGCTGCTCCAACTACTGCACCAACTACAGCTGCTCCAACTACTGCCGCTCCAACTACTGCTGCTCCAACTACTGCTGCTCCAACAACTGTCGCTCCAACTACAGCTGCTCCAACTACTGCACCAACTACAGCTGCTCCAACTACTGCTCCAACTACTGCTGCTCCACCTACAGCCGCTCCAACTACAGCTGCTCCAACAACTGCACCAACTACAGCTGCTCCAACAACTGCTCCAACTACTGCTGCTCCAACTACTGCTGCTCCAACTACAGCTGCTCCAACTACTGTTGCTCCAACTACTGCTGCTCCACCTACAGCTGCTCCAACTACAGCTGCTCCAACAACTGCTGCTCCAACTACAGCTGCTCCAACAACTGCTCCAACTACTGCTGCTCCAACTACTGTTGCTCCAACTACTGCCGCTCCAACTACAGCTGCTCCAACTACAGCTGCTCCAACTACAGCTGCTCCAACTACAGCTGCTCCAACAACTGCTGCTCCAACTACAGCTGCTCCAACAACTGCTGCTCCAACTACAGCTGCTCCAACAACTGCTCCAACTACTGCCGCTCCAACTACTGTTGCTCCAACTACTGCTGCTCCAACTACAGCTGCTCCAATAACTGCTCCAACAACTGCTCCAACTACTGCCGCTCCAACTACAGCCGCTCCAACTACTGCCGCTCCAACTACAGCTGCTCCAACTACTGCTCCAACAACTGCTCCAACTACAGCCGCTCCAACTACTGTTGCTCCAACTACTGCTCCAACAACTGCTCCAACTACAGCTGCTCCAACAACTGCTCCAACTACTGCTGCTCCACCTACAGCTGCTCCAACTACTGTTGCTCCAACTACTGCTCCAACTACTGCCGCTCCAACTACTGTTGCTCCACCTACAGCTGCTCCAACTACTGTTGCTCCAACTACTGCTCCAACTACTGCCGCTCCAACTACAGCTGCTCCAACAACTGCTCCAACTACTGTTGCTCCAACTACTGCTCCAACTACTGCCGCTCCAACTACTGTTGCTCCACCTACAGCTGCTCCAACTACTGTTGCTCCAACTACTGCTCCAACTACTGCCGCTCCAACTACAGCTGCTCCAACAACTGCTCCAACTACTGTTGCTCCAACTACTGCTGCTCCAACTACTGCTGCTCCAACTACAGCCGCTCCAACTACAGCTGCTTCAACAACTGTCGCTCCAACTACAGCTGCTCCAACAACTGCACCAACTACAGCTGCTCCAACTACTGCTCCAACTACTGTTGCTCCAACTACTGCCGCTCCAACTACTGCTGCTCCAACTACTGCTGCTCCAACTACAGCCGCTCCAACAACTGCTCCAACTACTGCCGCTCCAACTACAGCTGCTCCAACAACTGCTCCAACAACTGCTCCAACTACTGCTGCTCCAACTACTGCTGCTCCAACTACAGCCGCTCCAACTACAGCTGCTCCAACTACAGCCGCTCCAACAACTGCACCAACTACAGCTGCTCCAACTACTGCTCCAACTACAGCTGCTCCAACTACAGCTGCTCCAACTACTGCTGCTCCAACTACAGCTGCTCCAATAACTGCTCCAACAACTGCTCCAACTACTGCCGCTCCAACTACTGTTGCTCCAACTACTGCCGCTCCAACTACTGCCGCTCCAACTACTGTTGCTCCAACTACTGCTCCAACAACTGCTCCAACTACTGCTGCTCCAACTACAGCTGCTACAACTACAGCTGCTCCAACTACTGCTGCTCCAACTACTGCTGCTCCAACTACAGCTGCTCCAAATACAGCTGCTCCAACTACAGCTGCTCCAACTACTGCTGCTCCAACTACAGCTGCTACAACTACAGCTGCTCCAACTACAGCTGCTCCAACTACTGCTGCTCCAACTACTGCTGCTCCAACTACTGCCGCTCCAAATACAGCTGCTCCAACTACAGCTGCTCCAACTACTGCTGCTCCAACTACAGCTGCTACAACTACAGCTGCTCCAAATACAGCTGCTCCAACTACAGCTTCTCCAACTACTGCTGCTCCAACTACAGCTGCTACAACTACAGCTGCTCCAACTACAGCTGCTCCAACTACTGCTGCTCCAACTACAGCTGCTCCAACTACAGCTGCTCCAACTACAGCTGCTCCAACTACAGCTGCTCCAACTACAGCTGCTGCAACTACTGCTGTTCCAACTACAGCTGCACCAACTACAGCTGCTCCAACAACTGCACCAACTACAGCTGCTTCAACAACTGTCGCTCCAACTACAGCTGCTCCAACTACAGCTGCTCCAACTACAGCTGCTACAACTACAGCTGCTCCAACTACTGCTGCTCCAACTACTGCTGCTCCAACTACAGCTGCTCCAAATACAGCTGCTCCAACTACAGCTGCTCCAACTACTGCTGCTCCAACTACAGCTGCTACAACTACAGCTGCTCCAACTACAGCTGCTCCAACTACTGCTGCTCCAACTACTGCTGCTCCAACTACTGCCGCTCCAAATACAACTGCACCAACTACAGCTGCTTCAACAACTGTCGCTCCAACTACAGCTGCTCCAACTACAGCTGCTCCAACTACAGCTGCTACAACTACAGCTGCTCCAACTACTGCTGCTCCAACTACTGCTGCTTCAACTACAGCTGCTCCAAATACAGCTGCTCCAACTACAGCTGCTCCAACTACTGCTGCTACAACTACAGCTGCTACAACTACAGCTGCTCCAACTACAGCTGCTCCAACTACTGCTGCTCCAACTACTGCTGCTCCAACTACTGCCGCTCCAAATACAGCTGCTCCAACTACAGCTGCTCCAACTACTGCTGCTCCAACTACAGCTGCTACAACTACAGCTGCTCCAAATACAGCTGCTCCAACTACAGCTTCTCCAACTACTGCTGCTCCAACTACAGCTGCTACAACTACAGCTGCTCCAACTACAGCTGCTCCAACTACTGCTGCTCCAACTACAGCTGCTACAACTACAGCTGCTCCAACTACAGCTGCTCCAACAACAGCTGCTCCAACTACAGCTGCTGCAACTACTGCTGTTCCAACTACAGCCGCTCCAACTACAGCTGCTCCAACTACAGCTGCTCCAACTACAGCTGCTACAACTACAGCTGCTCCAACTACAGCTGCTCCAACTACTGCTGCTACAACTACAGCTGCTACAACTACAGCTGCTCCAACTACAGCTGCTCCAACTACTGCTGCTCCAACTACTGCTGCTCCAACTACTGCCGCTCCAAATACAGCTGCTCCAACTACAGCTGCTCCAACTACTGCTGCTCCAACTACAGCTGCTACAACTACAGCTGCTCCAAATACAGCTGCTCCAACTACAGCTTCTCCAACTACTGCTGCTCCAACTACAGCTGCTACAACTACAGCTGCTCCAACTACAGCTGCTCCAACTACTGCTGCTCCAACTACAGCTGCTACAACTACAGCTGCTCCAACTACAGCTGCTCCAACAACAGCTGCTCCAACTACAGCTGCTGCAACTACTGCTGTTCCAACTACAGCCGCTCCACCTACAACTGCACCAACTACAGCTGCTCCAACAACTGCACCAACTACAGCTGCTCCAACTACTGCTCCAACTACTGTTGCTCCAACTACTGCTGCTCCAACTACAGCCGCTCCAACTACAGCTGCTTCAACAACTGCCGCTCCAACAACTGCACCAACTACAGCTGCTCCAACTACTGCACCAACTACAGCTGTTCCAACTACTGCCGCTCCAACTACTGCTGCTCCAACTACTGCTGCTCCAACAACTGTCGCTCCAACTACAGCTGCTCCAACTACTGCACCAACTACAGCTGCTCCAACTACTGCTGCTCCACCTACAGCCGCTCCAACTACAGCTGCTCCAACAACTGCACCAACTACAGCTGCTCCAACAACTGCTCCAACTACTGCTGCTCCAACTACTGCTGCTCCAACTACAGCTGCTCCAACTACTGTTGCTCCAACTACTGCTCCAACAACTGCTCCAACTACAGCTGCTCCAACTACTGTTGCTCCAACTACTGCTCCAACTACAACTGCTCCAACAACTGCTCCAACAACTGCTGCTCCAACTACAGCTGCTACAACTACAGCTGCTCCAACTACAGCCGCTCCAACTACAGCTGCTTCAACAACTGTCGCTCCAACTACAGCTGCTCCAACAACTGCACCAACTACAGCTGCTCCAACTACTGCTCCAACTACTGCTGCTCCAACTACTGCTGCTCCAACTACAGCCGCTCCAACTACAGCTGCTTCAACAACTGTCGCTCCAACTACAGCTGCTCCAACTACTGCACCAACTACAGCTGCTCCAACTACTGCTCCAACTACTGTTGCTCCAACTACTGCCGCTCCAACTACAGCTGCTCCAACTACTGCTGCTGCTGCTCCAACTACTGCTGCTCCACCTACAGCCGCTCCAACTACAGCTGCTCCAACAACTGTTGCTCCAACTACAGCCGCTCCAACTACAGCCGCTCCAACAACTGCTCCAACTACTGCCGCTCCAACTACAGCTGCTCCAACAACTGCTCCAACTACTGTTGCTCCAACTACAGCCGCTCCAACTACAGCTGCTTCAACAACTGTCGCTCCAACAACTGCTGCTCCAACTACAGCCGCTCCAACTACTGCTGCTCCAATAACTGCTCCAACTACTGCCGCTCCAACTAATGTTGCTCCAACTACAACTGCTCCAACTACTGCTGCTCCACCTACAGCTGCTCCAACTACAGCTGCTCCAACAACTGCTGCTCCAACTACAGCTGCTCCAACAACTGCTCCAACTACTGCTGCTCCAACTACTGTTGCTCCAACTACAGCTGCTCCAACAACTGCTGCTCCAACTACAGCTGCTCCAACAACTGCTCCAACTACTGCCGCTCCAACTACAGCTGCTCCAACTACAGCTGCTCCAACTACAGCTGCTCCAACTACAGCTGCTCCAACTACTGCTGCTCCAACTACAGCTGCTCCAACAACTGCTGCTCCAACTACAGCTGCTCCAACTACAGCTGCTCCAACTACAGCTGCTCCAACAACTGCTCCAACTACTGCTGCTCCAACTACAACTGCTCCAACTACTGTTGCTCCAACTACTGCTGCTCCAACTACAGCTGCTCCAATAACTGCTCCAACAACTGCTCCAACTACTGCCGCTCCAACTACAGCCGCTCCAACTACTGCCGCTCCAACTACAGCTGCTCCAACTACTGCTCCAACAACTGCTCCAACTACAGCCGCTCCAACTACTGTTGCTCCAACTACTGCTCCAACAACTGCTCCAACTACAGCTGCTCCACTACAACTGCTCCAACAACTGCTCCAACTACTGCTGCTCCAACTACAGCTGCTCCAACTACTGTTGCTCCAACTACTGCTGCTCCAACTACAGCCGCTCCAACTACTGTGCTCCACCTACAGCTGCTCCAACTACTGTTGCTCCAACTACTGTTGCTCCACCTACAGCTGCTCCAACTACTGCCGCTCCAACTACTGTTGCTCCACCTACAGCTGCTCCAACTACTGTTGCTCCAACTACTGCTCCAACTACTGCCGCTCCAACTACTGCTGCTCCAACAACTGCTCCAACTACTGCTGCTCCACCTACAGCTGCTCCAACAACTGCTCCAACTACAGCTGCTCCAACTACAGCTGCTCCAACTACTGCTGCTCCAACTACTGCTCCAACTACAGCCGCTCCAACTACAGCTGCTCCAACTACTGTTGCTCCAACTACTGCTCCAACTACAGCTGCTCCAACTACAGCTGCTCCAACTACTGTTGCTCCAACTACAGCCGCTCCAACTACTGTTGCTCCAACTACTGCTCCAACAACTGCTCCAACTACAGCTGCTCCAACTACAACTGCTCCAACAACTGCTCCAACTACTGCTGCTCCAACTACAGCTGCTCCAACTACTGTTGCTCCAACTACTGCCGCTCCAACTACTGTGCTCCAACTACAGCTGCTCCAACTACTGTTGCTCCAACTACTGCTCCAACTACTGCCGCTCCAACTACTGCTGCTCCAACTACAGCTGCTCCAACTACTGCTGCTCCAACAACTGCTCCAACTACTGCTGCTCCAACTACAGCTGCTCCAACAACTGCTCCAACTACAGCTGCTCCAACTACAGCTGCTCCAACTACTGTTGCTCCAACTACTGCTCCAACTACAGCCGCTCCAACTACTGCTGCTCCAACTACTGCTGCTCCAACTACTGTGCTCCAACAACTGCTCCAACTACAGCTGCTCCAACTACTGTTGCTCCAACTACTGCTCCAACAACTGCTCCAACTACAGCTGCTCCAACTACTGCTGCTCCAACTACTGCTCCAACAACTGCTCCAACTACAGCTGCTCCAACTACTGTGCTCCAACTACTGCTCCAACTACAACTGCTCCAACAACTGCTCCAACAACTGCTGCTCCAACTACAGCTGCTCCAACAACTGCTCCACCTACAGCTGCTCCAACTACAGCTGCTCCAACAACTGCTCAACTACAGCTGCTCCAACTACAGCTGCTCCAACAACTGCTCCAACTACTGCCGCTCCAACTACTGCCGCTCCAACTACTGCCGCTCCAACTACTGCCGCTCCAACTACAGCCGCTCCAACTACAGCTGCTCCAACTACAGCTGCACCAACAACTGCTCCAACTACTGCCGCTCCAACTACAGCCGCTCCAACTACAGCCGCTCCAACTACAGCTGCTCCAACAACTGCTCCAACTACTGCCGCTCCAACTACAGCCGCTCCAACTACAGCCGCTCCAACTACAGCTGCACCAACAACTGCTCCAACTACTGTTGCTCCAACTACTGCCGCTCCAACTACAGCTGCTCCAACTACTGCTGCTCCAACTACAGCCGCTCCAACTACTGCTGCTCCAACTACTGCTGCTCCAACTACTGCTGCTCCAACTACTGCCGCTCCAACTACTGTTGCTCCAACTACTGCCGCTCCAACTACTGCTGCTCCAACTACTGCTGCTCCAACTACTGCCGCTCCAACTACTGTTGCTCCAACTACTGCCGCTCCAACTACTGCTGCTCCAACTACTGTTGCTCCAACTACTGCCGCTCCAACTACTGCTGCTCCAACTACTGCCGCTCCAACTACAGCCGCTCCAACTACAGCTGCACCAACAACTGCTCCAACTACAGCTGCTCCAACAACTGCTCCAACAACTGCTCCAACTAATGCCGCTCCAACTACAGCTGCTCCAACAACTGCTCCAACTACTGCCGCTCCAACTACAGCTGCTCCAACAACTGCTCCAATAACTGCTCCAACTACAGCTGCTCCAACTACAGCCGCTCCAACTACAGCTGCTCCAACTACAGCTGCTCCAACTACTGCTCCAACTACTGCTGCTCCAACTACAGCTGCTCCAACTACTGCCGCTCCAACTACTGCCGCTCCAACAACTGCCGCTCCAACTACTGCTGCTCCAACTACAGCTGCTCCACCTACAGCTGCTCCAACTACTGCTCCAACTACAGCTGCTCCAACTACTGCTGCTCCAACTACTGTTGCTCCAACTACAGCTGCTCCAACTACTGCTGCTCCAACTACAGCTGCTCCAACTACAGCTGCTCCAACTACTGTTGCTCCAACTACAGCTGCTCCAACTACTGCTGCTCCAACTACAGCTGCTCCAACTACAGCTGCTCCAACTACTGCTCCAACTACTGCTGCTCCAACTACTCCAATACTGCTCCAACTACTGCTGCTCCAACTACAGCTGCTCCAACTACTGCTGCTCCAACTACAGCTGCTCCAACTACTGCTGCTCCAACTACTGCTGCTCCAACTACTGCTGCTCCAACTACAGCTGCTCCAACTACTGCTGCTCCAACTACTGCTGCTCCAACTACTGCTGCTCCAACTACTGCTGCTCCAACTACAGCTGCTCCAACTACAGCTGCTCCAACTACTGCTGCTCCAACTACTGCTGCTCCAACTACAGCTGCTCCAACTACAGCTGCTCCAACTACTGCTGCTCCAACTACAGCCGCTCCAACTACAGCTGCTCCAACTACTGCTCCAACTACTGCTCCAACTACAACTGCTTCAACAACTGTCGCTCCAACAACTGCTCCAACAACTGCTCCAACTACAGCTGCTCCAACAACTGCTCCAACTACAGCTGCTCCAACAACTGCTCCAACAACTGCTCCAACTACAGCTGCTACAACTACAGCTGCTCCAACAACTGCTCCAACAACTGCTCCAACTACTGCTGCTCCAACTACAGCTGCTCCAACTACAGCTGCTCCAACTACTGCCGCTCCAACTACAGCTGCTCCAACTACAACTGCTCCAACAACTGCGCTCCAACAACTGCTCCAACTACTGCCGCTCCAACTACTGCTGCTCCAACTACTGCTGCTCCAACTACAGCTGCTCCAACTACAGCCGCTCCAACTACAGCTGCTCCAACTACAGCTGCTCCAACTACTGCTGCTCCAACTACTGCTGCTCCAACAACTGCTGCTCCAACAACTGCTCCAACAACTGCTCCAACTACTGCTGCTCCAACAACTGCTGCTCCAACAACTGCTCCAACAACTGCTCCAACTACAGCTGCTCCAACTACAGCCGCTCCAACTACAGCTGCTCCACCTACAGCTGCTCCAACTACTGCTGCTCCAACTACTGCTGCTCCAACAACTGCTGCTCCAACAACTGCTCCAACAACTGCTCCAACTACAGCTGCTACAACTACAGCTGCTCCAACTACAGCTGCTCCAACTACTGCTGCTCCAACTACAGCTGCTCCAACTACAGCTGCTCCAACTACTGCTGCTCCAACAACTGCTCCAACAACTGCTCCAACTACAGCTGCTCCAACAACTGCTCCAACACTGCTCCACTACAACTGCTCCAACAACTGCTCCAACAACTGCTCCACTACAACTGCTCCAACTACTGCTGCTCCAACAACTGCTCCAACAACTGCTCCAACTACAGCTGCTCCAACAACTGCTCACACTGCTCCAACTACAGCTGCTCCAACAACTGCTCCACTACAGCTGCTCCAACAACTGCCGCTCCAACTACTGCCGCTCCAACTACTGCTGCTCCAACAACTGCTCCAACTACTACTGCTCCAACTACAGCTCTCCAACAACTGCTGCTCCAACTACACTGCTCCAACTACTGCTGCTCCAACTACAGCTGCTCCAACAACTGCTCCAACTACAGCTTCTCCAACAACTGCTGCTCCAACTACAGCTGCTCCAACAACTGCTCCAACTACAGCTGCTCCAACTACAACTGCTCCAACAACTGCTCCAACTACTGCTGCTCCAACTACAGCTGCTCCAACTACTGTTGCTCCAACTACTGCCGCTCCAACTACTGTTGCTCCAACTACAGCTGCTCCAACTACTGTTGCTCCAACTACTGCTCCAACTACTGCCGCTCCAACTACTGTTGCTCCAACAACTGCTCCAACTACTGCTGCTCCAACTACAGCTGCTCCAACAACTGCTCCAACTACAGCTGCTCCAACTACAGCTGCTCCAACTACTGCTGCTCCAACTACTGCTCCAACTACAGCCGCTCCAACTACTGCTGCTCCAACTACTGCTGCTCCAACTACTGTTGCTCCAACAACTGCTCCAACTACAGCTGCTCCAACTACTGTTGCTCCAACTACTGCTCCAACAACTGCTCCAACTACAGCTGCTCCAACTACTGTTGCTCCAACTACTGCTCCAACAACTGCTCCAACTACAGCTGCTCCAACTACTGTTGCTCCAACTACTGCTGCTCCAACTACACTGCTCCAACAACTGCTCCAACAACTGCTGCTCCAACTACAGCTGCTCCAACAACTGCTCCACTACAGCTGCTCCAACTACAGCTGCTCCAACAACTGCTCCAACTACAGCTGCTCCAACTACAGCTGCTCCAACAACTGCTCCAACTACTGCCGCTCCAACTACTGCCGCTCCAACTACTGCCGCTCCAACTACAGCTGCTCCAACTACTGCTCCAACTACTGCCGCTCCAACTACTGTTGCTCCAACAACTGCTCCAACTACTGCTGCTCCAACTACAGCTGCTCCAACAACTGCTCCAACTACAGCTGCTCCAACTACAGCTGCTCCAACTACTGCTGCTCCAACTACTGCTCCAACTACAGCCGCTCCAACTACTGCTGCTCCAACTACTGTTGCTCCAACTACTGTTGCTCCAACAACTGCTCCAACTACAGCTGCTCCAACTACTGCTGCTCCAACTACTGCTCCAACAACTGCTCCAACTACAGCTGCTCCAACTACTGCTGCTCCAACTACTGCTCCAACAACTGCTCCAACTACAGCTGCTCCAACTACTGCTCCAACTACTGCCGCTCCAACAACTTCTGCTCCAACTACAACCGCTCCAACTTCTGCTCCAACTACAACTGCTCCAACTACAGCCGCTCCAACTTCTGCTCCAACTACAACTGCTCCAACTACAGCCGCTCCAACTTCTGCTCCAACTACAGCTGCTCCAACTACTGCCGCTCCAACTACAGCTGCTCCAACAACTGCTCCAACAACTGCTGCTCCAACTACAACTGCTCCAACTACTGCTGCTCCAACTACAGCTGCTCCAACAACTGCTCCAACTACAGCTTCTCCAACTACTGCTGCTCCAACTACAGCTGCTCCAACAACTGCTCCAACACTGCTGCTCCAACTACAACTGCTCCAACTACTGCTGCTCCAACTACAGCTGCTCCAACAACTGCTCCAACTACAGCTTCTCCAACTACTGCTGCTCCAACTACTGCTGCTCCAACTACAGCTGCTCCAACAACTGCTCCAACTACTGCTGCTCCAACTACTGCTCCAACAACTTCTGCTCCAACTACGCTGCTCCAACTACTGCTGCTCCAACTACTGCCGCTCCAACTACTGCCACTCCAACTACTGCTGCTCCAACTACAGCCGCTCCAATTACAGCTGCTCCAACTACTGCTGCTCCAACTACTGCCACTCCAATTACAGCTGCTCCAACTACTGCCACTCCAACTACTGCCACTCCAACTACTGCTCCAACTACTGCTCCAACTACAGCTGCTCCAACTACTGTCGCTCCAACTACTGCTGCTCCAACTACAGCTGCTCCAACTACAGCTGCTCCAACTACAGCTGCTCCACCTACTGCTGCTCCAACAACTGCTTCTCCAACTACTGCTGCTCCAACTACAGCCGCTCCAACTACTGCTGCTCCAACTACTGCTGCTCCAACTACTGCTGCTCCAACTACAGCTGCACCAACTACAGCTGCTCCAACTACAGCTGCTCCAACAACTGCTTCTCCAACTACTGCTGCTCCAACTACTGCTGCTCCACCTACTGCTGCTCCAACAACTGCTTCTCCAACTACTGCTGCTCCAACTACAGCCGCTCCAACTACTGCTGCTCCAACTACAGCTGCACCAACTACAGCTGCTCCAACTACAGCTGCTCCACCTACTGCTGCTCCAACAACTGCTTCTCCAACTACTTCTACTCCAACTACAGCCGCTCCAACTACAACTGCTCCAACTACAGCTGCTCCAACTACTGCTGCTCCAACAACTTCTGCTCCAACTACTGCCGCTCCAACTACTGCCGCTCCAACAACTTCTGCTCCAACTACAACCGCTCCAACTTCTGCTCCAACTACAACTGCTCCAACTACAGCCGCTCCAACTTCTGCTCCAACTACAACTGCTCCAACTACAGCCGCTCCAACTTCTGCTCCAACAACTTCTGCTCCAACTACTGCCGCTCCAACTACTGCCGCTCCAACAACTTCTGCTCCAACTACAACCGCTCCAACTTCTGCTCCAACTACAACTGCTCCAACTACAGCCGCTCCAACTTCTGCTCCAACTACAACTGCTCCAACTACAGCCGCTCCAACTTCTGCTCCAACTACAGCCGCTCCAACTACAGCCGCTCCAACTACTGCTCCAACAACTTCTGTTCCAACTACAGCCGCTCCAACTACAGCTGCTCCAACTACTGCCGCTCCAACTACTGCTCCAACAACTTCTGCTCCAACTACTGCCGCTCCAACTACTGCTGCTCCAACTACTGCTCCAACTACTGCTCCAACTACAGCCGCTCCAACTTCTGCTCCAACTACAGCCGCTCCAACAACTGCTGCTCCAACAACTGCCGCTCCAACTACTGCCGCTCCAACTACTGCTGCTCCAACTACTGCTGCTCCAACTACAGCTGCTCCAACTACTTCTGCTCCAACTACTGCTGCTCCAACAACATCTGCTCCAACTACTTCTGCTCCAACTACTGCTGCTCCAACTACTGCCGCTCCAACTACTGCCACTCCAACTACTGCTGCTCCAACTACAGCCGCTCCAATTACAGCTGCTCCAACTACTGCTGCTCCAACTACTGCCACTCCAATTACAGCTGCTCCAACTACTGCCACTCCAACTACTGCCACTCCAACTACTGCTCCAACTACTGCTCCAACTACAGCTGCTCCAACTACTGTCGCTCCAACTACTGCTGCTCCAACTACAGCTGCTCCAACTACAGCTGCTCCAACTACAGCTGCTCCACCTACTGCTGCTCCAACAACTGCTTCTCCAACTACTGCTGCTCCAACTACAGCCGCTCCAACTACAGCTGCACCAACTACAGCTGCTCCAACTACAGCTGCTCCAACTACAGCTGCTCCAACTACAGCTGCTCCAACAACTTCTGCTCCAACTACAGCTGCTCCAACTACAACTGCTCCAACTACTGCCGCTCCAACTACAGCTGCTCCAACTACAGCTGCTCCAACTACAGCTGCTCCAACAACTTCTGCTCCAACTACAGCTGCTCCAACTACAGCTGCTCCAACTACAGCTGCTCCAACAACTTCTGCTCCAACTACAGCTGCTCCAACTACTGCCGCTCCAACTACAGCTGCTCCAACTACAGCTGCTCCAACTACAGCTGCTCCAACAACTTCTGCTCCAACTACTGCCGCTCCAACTACTGTTGCTCCAACTACAGCTGCTCCAACTACAGCTGCTCCAACAACTTCTGCTCCAACTACTGCCGCTCCAACTACTGTTGCTCCAACTACAGCTGCTCCAACTACAACTGCTCCAACTACAGCTGCTCCAACTACAGCTGCTCCACCTACTGCTGCTCCAACTACAACTGCTCCAACTACAGCTTCTCCAACTACAGCCGCTCCAACTACAGCTGCACCAACTACAGCTTCTCCAACTACAGCCGCTCCAACTACAGCTGCACCAACTACAACAGCTTCTCCAACTACAGCCGCTCCAACTACAGCCGCTCCAACAACTTCTGCTCCAACTACTGCCGCTCCAACTACAGCTGCTCCAACTACTTCTGCTCCAACTACTGCCGCTCCAACAACTTCTGCTCCAACTACTGCTCCAACTACAGCTGCTCCAACTACAGCTGCTCCAACTACAGCTGCTCCAACAACTTCTGCTCCAACTACTGCTCCAACTACAGCTGCTCCAACTACAGCTGCTCCAACTACTGCCGCTCCAACAACTTCTGCTCCAACTACTGCCGCTCCAACTACTGCCGCTCCAACAACTTCTGCTCCAACTACTGCTCCAACTACTGCCGCTCCAACAACTGCCGCTCCAACTACAGCTGCTCCAACTACTTCTGCTCCAACTACAGCTGCTCCAACTACAGCTGCTCCAACTACTTCTGCTCCAACTACAGCTGCTCCAACTACAGCCGCTCCAACAACTGCCGCTCCAACAACTTCTGCTCCAACTACTGCTCCAACAACTTCCGCTCCAACTACAACTGCTCCAACAACTGCCGCTCCAACTACAGCTGCTCCAACTACTGCCGCTCCAACTACTGCTCCAACAACTTCCGCTCCAACTACAACTGCTCCAACTACAGCTGCTCCAACTACTGCCGCTCCAACTACTGCCGCTCCAACAACTTCTGCTCCAACTACAACTGCTCCAACTACAGCTGCTCCAACTACAGCTGCTCCAACTACTTCTGCTCCAACTACAGCTGCTCCAACTACAGCCGCTCCAACAACTGCCGCTCCAACAACTGCCGCTCCAACAACTTCTGCTCCAACTACTGCTCCAACAACTTCCGCTCCAACTACAACTGCTCCAACAACTGCCGCTCCAACTACAGCTGCTCCAACTACTGCCGCTCCAACTACTGCTCCAACAACTTCCGCTCCAACTACAACTGCTCCAACTACAGCTGCTCCAACTACTGCCGCTCCAACTACTGCCGCTCCAACAACTTTTGCTCCAACTACTGCCGCTCCAACAACTTCTGCTCCAACTACAGCCGCTCCAACTACAGCTGCTCCAACTACTGCCGCTCCAACTACTGCTGCTCCAACTACTGCTGCTCCAACTACAGCCGCTCCAACTACTACTGCTCCAACAACTTCTGCTCCAACTACAGCCGCTCCAACTACAGCTGCTCCAACTACTGCCGCTCCAACTACTGCTCCAACAACTTCCGCTCCAACTACAACTGCTCCAACTACAGCTGCTCCAACTACTGCCGCTCCAACAACTTCTGCTCCAACTACAACTGCTCCAACTACAGCCGCTCCAACAACTTTTGCTCCAACTACTGCCGCTCCAACTACTGCCGCTCCAACAACTTCTGCTCCAACTACAACTGCTCCAACTACAGCCGCTCCAACAACTTTTGCTCCAACAACTTCTGCTCCAACTACAGCCGCTCCAACTACAGCTGCTCCAACTACTGCCGCTCCAACTACTGCTGCTCCAACTACTGCTGCTCCAACTACAGCCGCTCCAACTACTACTGCTCCAACAACTTCTGCTCCAACTACAGCCGCTCCAACTACAGCTGCTCCAACTACTGCCGCTCCAACTACTGCTGCTCCAACTACTGCTGCTCCAACTACAGCCGCTCCAACTACTGCTCCAACAACTTCCGCTCCAACTACAACTGCTCCAACTACAGCTGCTCCAACTACTGCCGCTCCAACTACTGCCGCTCCAACAACTTCTGCTCCAACTACAACTGCTCCAACTACAGCCGCTCCAACAACTTTTGCTCCAACTACAGCCGCTCCAACTACTGCCGCTCCAACTACTGCTCCAACAACTTCTGCTCCAACTACAGCCGCTCCAACTACAGCTGCTCCAACTACTGCCGCTCCAACTACTGCTCCAACAACTTCTGCTCCAACTACTGCCGCTCCAACTACTGCTGCTCCAACTACTGCTCCAACTACTGCTCCAACTACTGCTCCAACTACAGCCGCTCCAACTTCTGCTCCAACTACAACTGCTCCAACTACAGCCGCTCCAACAACTTCTACTCCAACTACAGCCGCTCCAACTACAACTGCTCCAACTACAGCTGCTCCAACTACTGCTGCTCCAACAACTTCTGCTCCAACTACTGCCGCTCCAACTACTGCCGCTCCAACAACTTCTGCTCCAACTACAACCGCTCCAACTTCTGCTCCAACTACAACTGCTCCAACTACAGCCGCTCCAACTTCTGCTCCAACTACAACTGCTCCAACTACAGCCGCTCCAACTTCTGCTCCAACTACAACTGCTCCAACAACTTCTGCTCCAACTACAGCCGCTCCAACTACAGCCGCTCCAACTACTGCTCCAACAACTTCTGCTCCAACTACAGCCGCTCCAACTACAGCCGCTCCAACAACTGCACCAACTACAGCCGCTCCAACTACAGCTGCTCCAACTACTGCCGCTCCAACTACTGCTCCAACAACTTCTGCTCCAACTACTGCCGCTCCAACTACTGCTGCTCCAACTACTGCTCCAACTACTGCTCCAACTACAGCCGCTCCAACTTCTGCTCCAACTACAGCCGCTCCAACAACTGCTGCTCCAACAACTGCCGCTCCAACTACTGCCGCTCCAACTACAACTGCTCCAACTACTTCTGCTCCAACTACTGCTGCTCCAACTACTGCTGCTCCAACTACTGCTGCTCCAACTACAGCTGCTCCAACTACTTCTGCTCCAACTACTGCTGCTCCAACAACATCTGCTCCAACTACTTCTGCTCCAACTACTGCTGCTCCAACTACAGCTGCTCCAACTACAGCTGCTCCAACTACAGCTGCTCCAACTACTGCTGCTCCAACAACTGCTTCTCCAACTACTGCTGCTCCAACTACAGCCGCTCCAACTACTGCTGCTCCAACTACTGCTGCTCCAACTACTGCTGCTCCAACTACAGCTGCTCCAACTACAGCTGCTCCAACTACAGCTGCTCCAACTACTGCTGCTCCAACTACTGCTGCTCCAACTACTGCTGCTCCACTACTGCTGCTCCAACAACTGCTGCTCCAACTACTGCTGCTCCAACTACAGCCGCTCCAACTACTGCTGCTCCAACTACAGCTGCTCCAACTACAGCTGCTCCACCTACTGCTGCTCCAACAACTGCTTCTCCAACTACTTCTGCTCCAACTACAGCCGCTCCAACTACAACTGCTCCAACTACAGCTGCTCCAACTACTGCTGCTCCAACAACTTCTGCTCCAACTACTGCCGCTCCAACTACTGCCGCTCCAACAACTTCTGCTCCAACTACAACGCTCCAACTTCTGCTCCAACTACAGCTGCTCCAACTACAGCCGCTCCAACTTCTGCTCCAACTACAACTGCTCCAACTACAGCCGCTCCAACTTCTGCTCCAACAACTTCTGCTCCAACTACTGCCGCTCCAACTACTGCCGCTCCAACAACTTCTGCTCCAACTACAACCGCTCCAACTTCTGCTCCAACTACAACTGCTCCAACTACAGCCGCTCCAACTTCTGCTCCAACTACAGCTGCTCCAACTACAGCCGCTCCAACTTCTGCTCCAACTACAGCCGCTCCAACTACAGCCGCTCCAACTACTGCTCCAACAACTTCTGCTCCAACTACAGCCGCTCCAACTACAGCTGCTCCAACTACTGCCGCTCCAACTACTGCTCCAACAACTTCTGCTCCAACTACTGCCGCTCCAACTACTGCTGCTCCAACTACTGCTCCAACTACTGCTCCAACTACAGCCGCTCCAACTTCTGCTCCAACTACAGCCGCTCCAACAACTGCTGCTCCAACAACTGCCGCTCCAACTACTGCCGCTCCAACTACTGCTGCTCCAACTACTGCTGCTCCAACTACAGCTGCTCCAACTACTTCTGCTCCAACTACTGCTGCTCCAACAACAGCTGCTCCAACTACTTCTGCTCCAACTACTGCTGCTCCAACTACTGCCGCTCCAACTACTGCCACTCCAACTACTGCTGCTCCAACTACAGCCGCTCCAACTACAGCTGCTCCAACTACTGCTGCTCCAACTACTGCCACTCCAACTACAGCTGCTCCAACTACTGCGCTCCAACTACTGCCGCTCCAACTACTGCTCCAACTACTGCTCCAACTACAGCTGCTCCAACTACTGTCGCTCCAACTACTGCTGCTCCAACTACAGCTGCTCCAACTACAGCTGCTCCAACTACAGCTGCTCCAACTACTGCTGCTCCAACAACTGCTGCTCCAACTACTGCTGCTCCAACTACAGCCGCTCCAACTACAGCTGCACCAACTACAGCTGCTCCAACTACAGCTGCTCCAACTACAGCTGCTCCAACTACAGCTGCTCCAACAACTTCTGCTCCAACTACAGCTGCTCCAACTACAACTGCTCCAACTACTGCCGCTCCAACTACAGCTGCTCCAACTACAGCTGCTCCAACTACAGCTGCTCCAACAACTTCTGCTCCAACTACAGCTGCTCCAACTACAGCTGCTCCAACTACAGCTGCTCCAACAACTTCTGCTCCAACTACAGCTGCTCCAACTACTGCCGCTCCAACTACAGCTGCTCCAACTACAGCTGCTCCAACTACAGCTGCTCCAACAACTTCTGCTCCAACTACTGCGCTCCAACTACGTGCTCCAACTACAGCTGCTCCAACTACAGCTGCTCCAACAACTCTGCTCCAACTACTGCCGCTCCAACTACTGCTGCTCCAACTACAGCTGCTCCAACTACAACTGCTCCAACTACAGCTGCTCCAACTACAGCTGCTCCAACTACTGCTGCTCCAACTACACCTGCTCCAACTACAGCTGCTCCAACTACAGCCGCTCCAACTACAGCTGCTCCAACTACTACTGCTCCAACTACAGCTGCTCCAACTACAGCCGCTCCAACTACAGCTGCTCCAACTACAGCTGCTCCAACTACAGCCGCTCCAACTACAGCTGCTCCAACTACAACAGCTGCTCCAACTACAGCCGCTCCAACTACAGCCGCTCCAACAACTTCTGCTCCAACTACTGCCGCTCCAACTACAGCTGCTCCAACTACTTCTGCTCCAACTACTGCCGCTCCAACAACTTCTGCTCCAACTACTGCTCCAACTACAGCTGCTCCAACTACAGCTGCTCCAACTACAGCTGCTCCAACAACTTCTGCTCCAACTACCGCTCCAACTACAGCTGCTCCAACTACAGCTGCTCCAACTACTGCCGCTCCAACAACTTCTGCTCCAACTACTGCCGCTCCAACTACTGCCGCTCCAACAACTTCTGCTCCAACTACACCGCTCCAACTTCTGCTCCAACTACAGCTGCTCCAACTACAGCCGCTCCAACTTCTGCTCCAACTACAGCTGCTCCAACTACAGCCGCTCCAACTTCTGCTCCAACTACAACTGCTCCAACAACTTCTGCTCCAACTACAGCCGCTCCAACTACAGCCGCTCCAACTACTGCTCCAACAACTTCTGCTCCAACTACAGCCGCTCCAACAACTGCACCAACTACTGCCGCTCCAACTACAGCTGCTCCAACTACTGCCGCTCCAACTACTGCTCCAACAACTTCTGCTCCAACTACTGCCGCTCCAACTACTGCTGCTCCAACTACTGCTCCAACTACTGCTCCAACTACAGCCGCTCCAACTTCTGCTCCAACTACAGCCGCTCCAACAACTGCTGCTCCAACAACTGCGCTCCAACTACTGCTGCTCCAACTACAGCTGCTCCAACTACTTCTGCTCCAACTACTGCTGCTCCAACTACTGCTGCTCCAACTACTGCTGCTCCAACTACAGCTGCTCCAACTACTGCTGCTCCAACTACTGCTGCTCCAACAACATCTGCTCCAACTACTTCTGCTCCAACTACTGCTGCTCCAACTACAGCTGCTCCAACTACAGCTGCTCCAACTACAGCTGCTCCAACTACTGCTGCTCCAACAACTGCTGCTCCAACTACTGCTGCTCCAACTACAGCTGCTCCAACTACTGCTGCTCCAACTACTGCTGCTCCAACTACTGCTGCTCCAACTACAGCTGCACCAACTACAGCTGCTCCAACTACAGCTGCTCCAACAACTGCTGCTCCAACTACTGCTGCTCCAACTACTGCTGCTCCAACTACTGCTGCTCCAACAACTGCTGCTCCAACTACTGCTGCTCCAACTACAGCCGCTCCAACTACTGCTGCTCCAACTACAGCTGCTCCAACTACAGCTGCTCCAACTACAGCTGCTCCAACTACTGCTGCTCCAACAACTGCTGCTCCAACTACTGCTGCTCCAACTACAGCCGCTCCAACTACAACTGCTCCAACTACAGCTGCTCCAACTACTGCTGCTCCAACAACTTCTGCTCCAACTACTGCCGCTCCAACTACTGCTGCTCCAACAACTGCTGCTCCAACTACAACCGCTCCAACTACTGCTCCAACTACAACTGCTCCAACTACAGCCGCTCCAACTTCTGCTCCAACTACAACTGCTCCAACTACAGCCGCTCCAACTACTGCTCCAACAACTTCTGCTCCAACTACTGCCGCTCCAACTACTGCCGCTCCAACAACTTCTGCTCCAACTACAACCGCTCCAACTTCTGCTCCAACTACAACTGCTCCAACTACAGCGCTCCAACTTCTGCTCCAACTACTACTGCTCCAACTACAGCCGCTCCAACTTCTGCTCCAACTACTGCCGCTCCAACTACAGCCGCTCCAACTACTGCTCCAACAACTTCTGCTCCAACTACAGCTGCTCCAACTACAGCTGCTCCAACTACTGCCGCTCCAACTACTGCTCCAACAACTTCTGCTCCAACTACTGCCGCTCCAACTACTGCTGCTCCAACTACTGCTCCAACTACTGCTCCAACTACAGCCGCTCCAACTTCTGCTCCAACTACAGCTGCTCCAACTACTGCTGCTCCAACAACTGCTGCTCCAACTACTGCCGCTCCAACTACTGCTGCTCCAACTACTGCTGCTCCAACTACAGCTGCTCCAACTACTTCTGCTCCAACTACTGCTGCTCCAACAACATCTGCTCCAACTACTTCTGCTCCAACTACTGCTGCTCCAACTACTGCCGCTCCAACTACTGCCGCTCCAACTACTGCTGCTCCAACTACAGCCGCTCCAACTACAGCTGCTCCAACTACTGCTGCTCCAACTACTGCCGCTCCAACAACTTCTGCTCCAACTACTGCTGCTCCAACAACTCTGCTCCAACTACAGCTGCTCCAACTACAGCCGCTCCAACTACTGCTGCTCCAACTACTGCTGCTCCAACAACTTCTGCTCCAACTACTGCCGCTCCAACTACTGCTGCTCCAACAACTTCTGCTCCAACTACTGCTGCTCCAACAACTTCTGCTCCAACTACAGCTGCTCCAACTACAGCTGCACCAACTACAGCCACTCCAACTACTGCCGCTCCAACAACTTCTGCTCCAACTACTGCTGCTCCAACTACAGCCGCTCCAACAACTTCTGCTCCAACTACTGCCGCTCCAACAACTTCTGCTCCAACTACTGCTGCTCCAACAACTTCTGCTCCAACTACAGCTGCTCCAACTACAGCCGCTCCAACTACTGCTGCTCCAACTACTGCTGCTCCAACAACTTCTGCTCCAACTACTGCCGCTCCAACTACTGCTGCTCCAACTACTGTTGCTCCAACTACAGCCGCTCCAACAACTTCTGCTCCAACTACTGCTGCTCCAACAACTTCTGCTCCAACTACTGCTGCTCCAACAACTTCTGCTCCAACTACAGCTGCTCCAACTACAGCTGCTCCAACTACAGCTGCACCAACTACAGCCACTCCAACTACTGCTGCTCCAACAACTTCTGCTCCAACTACAGCTGCTCCAACTACAGCTGCTCCAACTACAGCCGCTCCAACTACTGTTGCTCCAACTACAGCTGCTCCAACTACAGCTGCTCCAACTACAGCCGCTCCAACTACTGTTGCTCCAACTACAGCTGCTCCAACTACTGCTGCTCCAACTACAGCTGCTCCAACTACTGTTGCTCCAACAACTTCTGCTCCAACTACAGCCGCTCCAACTACTGTTGCTCCAACAACTTCTGCTCCAACTACAGCCGCTCCAACAACTTCTGCTCCAACTACTGCTGCTCCAACAACTTCTGCTCCAACTACAGCTGCTCCAACTACTGCCGCTCCAACTACAGCTGCTCCAACTACTGCTGCTCCAACTACTGCTGCTCCAACAACTTCTGCTCCAACTACAGCCGCTCCAACTACTGTTGCTCCAACTACTGCTGCTCCAACTACAGCCGCTCCAACTACAGCCGCTCCAACAACTTCTGCTCCAACTACAGCTGCTCCAACTACAGCTGCTCCAACTACAGCTGCTCCAACTACTGCTGCTCCAACTACTGTGCTCCAACTACTGCTGCTCCAACTACTGCTGCTCCAACTACAGCTGCTCCAACTACAGCCGCTCCAACTACAGCCGCTCCAACAACTTCTGCTCCAACTACAGCCGCTCCAACTACTGTTGCTCCAACTACTGCTGCTCCAACTACTGCTGCTCCAACTACTACTGCTCCAACAACTTCTGCTCCAACTACTGCTGCTCCAACTACTGCTGCTCCAACTACAGCTGCTCCAACAACTTCTGCTCCAACTACAGCTGCTCCAACTACAGCCGCTCCAACAACTTCTGCTCCAACTACAGCCGCTCCAACTACTGCCGCTCCAACTACTGCTGCTCCAACTACTGCTGCTCCAACTACAGCTGCTCCAACTACAGCTGCTCCAACTACAGCCGCTCCAACTACTGCTGCTCCAACTACTGCTGCTCCAACTACAGCTGCTCCAACTACAGCCGCTCCAACTACTGCTGCTCCAACTACTGCTGCTCCAACAACTTCTGCTCCAACTACAGCTGCTCCAACTACTGCTGCTCCAACTACTGCTGCTCCAACTACTTCTGCTCCAACTACAGCTGCTCCAACTACAGCCGCTCCAACAACTTCTGCTCCAACTACTGCCGCTCCAACTACTGCTCCAACTACTGCCGCTCCAACTACTGCTCCAACAACTTCTGCTCCAACTACTGCCGCTCCAACTACTGCTCCAACTACTGTTGCTCCAACTACAGCTGCTCCAACTACAGCTGCTCCAACTACAGCTGCTCCAACTACTGCCGCTCCAACTACTGTTGCTCCAACTACAGCTGCTCCAACTACTGCTGCTCCAACTACTGCTGCTCCAACTACAGCTGCTCCAACTACAGCCGCTCCAACAACTTCTGCTCCAACTACTGCTGCTCCAACTACTGCTGCTCCAACAACTTCTGCTCCAACTACAGCTGCTCCAACTACTGCTGCTCCAACTACTGCTGCTCCAACTACAGCTGCTCCAACTACAGCTGCTCCAACTACAGCCGCTCCAACAACTTCTGCTCCAACTACTGCCGCTCCAACTACTGCCGCTCCAACTACTGCTCCAACTACTGCCGCTCCAACTACTGCTCCAACAACTTCTGCTCCAACTACTGCCGCTCCAACTACTGCTCCAACTACTGTTGCTCCAACTACAGCTGCTCCAACTACAGCTGCTCCAACTACAGCTGCTCCAACTACTGCCGCTCCAACTACTGTTGCTCCAACTACAGCTGCTCCAACTACAGCTGCTCCAACTACTGCTGCTCCAACTACAGCTGCTCCAACTACAGCCGCTCCAACAACTTCTGCTCCAACTACAGCCGCTCCAACTACAGCTGCTCCAACTACAGCTGCTCCAACTACAACCGCTCCAACTACTGCTCCAACAACTTCTGCTCCAACTACAGCCGCTCCAACTACTGCTGCTCCAACTACTGCTCCAACAACTTCTGCTCCAACTACTGCTGCTCCAACTACAGCCGCTCCAACTACTGCTGCTCCAACTACTGCTCCAACAACTGCTGCTCCAACAACTGCTGCTCCAACTACTGCTCCAACAACTTCTGCTCCAACTACAGCTGCTCCAACTACAGCTGCTCCAACTACAGCTGCTCCAACTACAGCTGCTCCAACTACTGCTCCAACTACTTCTGCTCCAACTACAGCTGCTCCAACTACAGCTGCTCCAACTACTGCTCCAACAACTTCTGCTCCAACTACAGCCGCTCCAACTACTGTTGCTCCAACTACTGCTGCTCCAACTACTGCTCCAACAACTTCTGCTCCAACTACAGCTGCTCCAACTACAGCTGCTCCAACAACTTCTGCTCCAACTACAGCCGCTCCAACTACTGCTGCTCCAACTACTGCCGCTCCAACTACTGCTGCTCCAACTACTGCTGCTCCAACTACAGCTGCTCCAACTACTGCTGCTCCAACTACTGTTGCTCCAACTATAGCCGCTCCAACTACTGTTGCTCCAACTACAGCTGCTCCAACTACAGCCGCTCCAACTACTGTTGCTCCAACTACAGCTGCTCCAACTACAGCCGCTCCAACTACTGTTGCTCCAACTAATGTTGCTCCAACTACAGCCGCTCCAACTACTGTTGCTCCAACTACTGCTGCTCCAACTACTGCTGCTCCAACTACAGCCGCTCCAACTACTGTTGCTCCAACTACAGCTGCTCCAACTACAGCCGCTCCAACTACTGTTGCTCCAACTACTGTTGCTCCAACTACAGCCGCTCCAACTACTGTTGCTCCAACTACTGCTGCTCCAACTACTGTTGCTCCAACTACAGCCGCTCCAACTACTGTTGCTCCAACTACTGCTGCTCCAACTACTGCCGCTCCAACAACTGCTCCAACTACAGCTGCTCCAACTACTGCTGCTCCAACTACTGCCGCTCCAACAACTGCTCCAACTACAGCTGCTCCAACTACTGTTGCTCCAACTACAGCCGCTCCAACTACTGTTGCTCCAACTACAGCCGCTCCAACTACTGTTGCTCCAACTACAGCCGCTCCAACTACAGCTGCTCCAACTACAGCCGCTCCAACTACAGCTGCTCCAACTACAGCCGCTCCAACTACTGCTGCTCCAACTACAGCTGCTCCAACTACAGCCGCTCCAACTACTGCTGCTCCAACTACTGCTGCTCCAACTACTGTTGCTCCAACTACAGCCGCTCCAACTACTGTTGCTCCAACTACTGCTGCTCCAACTACTGCCGCTCCAACAACTGCTCCAACTACAGCTGCTCCAACTACTGCTGCTCCAACTACAGCCGCTCCAACTACTGCCGCTCCAACAACTGCTCCAACTACAGCTGCTCCAACTACTGTTGCTCCAACTACAGCCGCTCCAACTACTGTTGGTCCAACTACAGCCACTCCAACTACTGTTGCTCCAACTACAGCCGCTCCAACTACAGCTGCTCCAACTACAGCCGCTCCAACTACTGCTGCTCCAACTACAGCCGCTCCAACTACTGTTGCTCCAACTACAGCCGCTCCAACTACAGCCGCTCCAACTACAGCTGCTCCAACTACAGCCGCTCCAACTACTGTTGCTCCAACTACAGCTGCTCCAACTACTGTTGCTCCAACTACAGCTGCTCCAACTACTGTTGCTCCAACTACTGCTGCTCCAACAACTTCTGCTCCAACTACAGCTGCTCCAACTACTGCTGCTCCAACTACAGCTGCTCCAACAACTTCTGCTCCAACTACAGCCGCTCCAACTACTGTTGCTCCAACTACAGCTGCTCCAACTACAGCCGCTCCAACTACTGTTGCTCCAACTACAGCCGCTCCAACTACTGTTGCTCCAACTACAGCCGCTCCAACTACTGCCGCTCCAACAACTGCTCCAACTACAGCTGCTCCAACTACTGCTGCTCCAACTACAGCCGCTCCAACTACTGCCGCTCCAACAACTGCTCCAACTACAGCTGCTCCAACTACTGTTGCTCCAACTACAGCTGCTCCAACTACAGCTGCTCCAACTACAGCTGCTCCAACTACTGCTGCTCCAACTACAGCTGCTCCAACTACAGCCGCTCCAACTACTGCCGCTCCAACAACTGCTCCAACTACAGCTGCTCCAACTACTGTTGCTCCAACTACAGCTGCTCCAACTACAGCCGCTCCAACAACTTCTGCTCCAACTACAGCCGCTCCAACTACAGCTGCTCCAACTACAGCTGCTCCAACTACAACGCTCCAACTACTGCTCCAACAACTTCTGCTCCAACTACTGCTGCTCCAACTACAGCCGCTCCAACTACTGCTGCTCCAACTACTGCTCCAACAACTTCTGCTCCAACTACTGCTGCTCCAACTACAGCCGCTCCAACTACTGCTGCTCCAACTACTGCTCCAACAACTGCTGCTCCAACAACTGCTGCTCCAACTACTGCTCCAACAACTTCTGCTCCAACTACAGCTGCTCCAACTACAGCTGCTCCAACTACAGCTGCTCCAACTACTGCTCCAACTACTTCTGCTCCAACTACAGCTGCTCCAACTACAGCTGCTCCAACTACTGCTCCAACAACTTCTGCTCCAACTACAGCTGCTCCAACTACAGCTGCTCCAACTACTGCTCCAACAACTTCTGCTCCAACTACAGCCGCTCCAACTACTGCTGCTCCAACTACTGCTCCAACAACTTCTGCTCCAACTACAGCTGCTCCAACAACTGCTGCTCCAACTACAGCCGCTCCAACTACTGCTGCTCCAACTACTGCTCCAACAACTGCTGCTCCAACAACTGCTGCTCCAACTACTGCTCCAACAACTTCTGCTCCAACTACAGCTGCTCCAACTACAGCTGCTCCAACTACAGCTGCTCCAACCACTGCTCCAACTACTGCTGCTCCAACTACTGCTGCTCCAACAACTTCTGCTCCAACTACAGCCGCTCCAACTACTGTTGCTCCAACTACAGCTGCTCCAACTACAGCCGCTCCAACTACTGCTGCTCCAACTACTGCTGCTCCAACTACTGCTGCTCCAACAACTTCTGCTCCAACTACAGCTGCTCCAACTACAGCTGCTCCAACTACAGCCGCTCCAACTACTGCCGCTCCAACAACTGCTCCAACTACAGCCGCTCCAACTACTGCTGCTCCAACTACTGTTGCTCCAACTACAGCCGCTCCAACTACTGTTGCTCCAACTACAGCCGCTCCAACTACAGCCGCTCCAACTACTGCTGCTCCAACTACTGCCGCTCCAACTACAGCCGCTCCAACTACTGTTGCTCCAACTACAGCTGCTCCAACTACAGCCGCTCCAACTACTGCTGCTCCAACTACAGCTGCTCCAACTACAGCTGCTCCAACTACAGCCGCTCCAACTACTGCCGCTCCAACAACTGCTCCAACTACAGCCGCTCCAACTACTGCTGCTCCAACTACAGCTGCTCCAACTACAGCTGCTCCAACTACAGCTGCTCCAACTACAGCCGCTCCAACTACTGCCGCTCCAACTACTGCTCCAACTACAGCCGCTCCAACTACTGCTGCTCCAACTACAGCTGCTCCAACTACAGCTGCTCCAACTACAGCCGCTCCAACTACTGCCGCTCCAACAACTGCTCCAACTACAGCCGCTCCAACTACTGCTGCTCCAACTACAGCCGCTCCAACTACTGCCGCTCCAACAACTGCTCCAACTACAGCTGCTCCAACTACAGCTGCTCCAACTACAGCCGCTCCAACAACTTCTCCAACTACAGCCGCTCCAACTACTGCCGCTCCAACAACTGCTCCAACTACAGCCGCTCCAACTACAGCTGCTCCAACAACTTCTGCTCCAACAACTTCTGCTCCAACTACAGCCGCTCCAACTACTGCTGCTCCAACTACAGCCGCTCCAACTACTGCCGCTCCAACAACTGCTCCAACTACAGCTGCTCCAACTACAGCTGCTCCAACTACAGCCGCTCCAACAACTTCTCCAACTACAGCCGCTCCAACTACTGCCGCTCCAACAACTGCTCCAACTACAGCCGCTCCAACTACAGCTGCTCCAACAACTTCTGCTCCAACAACTTCTGCTCCAACTACTGCTGCTCCAACTACTGCTGCTCCAACAACTTCTGCTCCAACTACAGCTGCTCCAACTACAGCTGCTCCAACTACTGCTGCTCCAACTACTGCTGCTCCAACAACTTCTGCTCCAACAACTTCTGCTCCAACTACAGCTGCTCCAACTACTGCTGCTCCAACTACTGCTGCTCCAACAACTTCTGCTCCAACTACAGCTGCTCCAACTACAGCTGCTCCAACTACAGCCGCTCCAACTACAGCCGCTCCAACTACTGCCGCTCCAACAACTGCTCCAACTACAGCCGCTCCAACTACTGCTGCTCCAACTACTGTTGCTCCAACTACAGCCGCTCCAACTACTGTTGCTCCAACTACAGCCGCTCCAACTACAGCCGCTCCAACTACTGCTGCTCCAACTACTGCCGCTCCAACTACAGCCGCTCCAACTACTGTTGCTCCAACTACAGCTGCTCCAACTACAGCCGCTCCAACTACTGCTGCTCCAACTACAGCTGCTCCAACTACAGCTGCTCCAACTACAGCCGCTCCAACTACTGCCGCTCCAACAACTGCTCCAACTACAGCCGCTCCAACTACTGCTGCTCCAACTACAGCTGCTCCAACTACAGCTGCTCCAACTACAGCTGCTCCAACTACAGCCGCTCCAACTACTGCCGCTCCAACTACTGCTCCAACTACAGCCGCTCCAACTACTGCTGCTCCAACTACAGCTGCTCCAACTACAGCTGCTCCAACTACAGCCGCTCCAACTACTGCCGCTCCAACAACTGCTCCAACTACAGCCGCTCCAACTACTGCTGCTCCAACTACAGCCGCTCCAACTACTGCCGCTCCAACAACTGCTCCAACTACAGCTGCTCCAACTACAGCTGCTCCAACTACAGCCGCTCCAACAACTTCTCCAACTACAGCCGCTCCAACTACTGCCGCTCCAACAACTGCTCCAACTACAGCCGCTCCAACTACAGCTGCTCCAACAACTTCTGCTCCAACAACTTCTGCTCCAACTACAGCCGCTCCAACTACTGCTGCTCCAACTACAGCCGCTCCAACTACTGCCGCTC
The DNA here is from genome assembly GCA_036324595.1 of Champsocephalus gunnari. Lineage (NCBI taxonomy): Eukaryota > Metazoa > Chordata > Actinopteri > Perciformes > Channichthyidae > Champsocephalus > Champsocephalus gunnari. The sequence goes on along the minus strand of CM070451.1, from coordinate 1,295,724 downwards.
CAACAACTGCTCCAACTACAGCTGCTCCAACTACAGCTGCTCCAACTACAGCCGCTCCAACAACTTCTCCAACTACAGCCGCTCCAACTACTGCCGCTCCAACAACTGCTCCAACTACAGCCGCTCCAACTACAGCTGCTCCAACAACTTCTGCTCCAACAACTTCTGCTCCAACTACTGCTGCTCCAACTACTGCTGCTCCAACAACTTCTGCTCCAACTACAGCTGCTCCAACTACAGCTGCTCCAACTACTGCTGCTCCAACTACTGCTGCTCCAACAACTTCTGCTCCAACAACTTCTGCTCCAACTACAGCTGCTCCAACTACTGCTGCTCCAACTACTGCTGCTCCAACTACTGCTGCTCCAACTACTGCTGCTCCAACTACTGCCCAACTGCTCCAACTACTGCTGCTCCAACAACGCTCCAACTACTGCTGCTCCAACAACTGCTCCAACTGCTCCAACTACAGCTGCTCCAACACTGCTCCAACTACGCTGCTCCAACTACAGCTGCTCCAACTACAGCCGCTCCAACTACTGCCGCTCCAACAACTGCTCCAACTACAGCCGCTCCAACTACTGCTGCTCCAACTACTGTTGCTCCAACTACAGCCGCTCCAACTACTGCTGCTCCAACTACAGCCGCTCCAACTACGCGCTCCAACTACTGCTGCTCCAACTACTGCGCTCCAACAACTGCTCCAACTACTGCTGCTCCAACTACAGCTGCTCCAACTACTGCCGCTCCAACTACAGCTGCTCCAACTACTGCTGCTCCAACTACAGCCGCTCCAACTACTGCTCCAACTACGCTGCTCCAACTACAGCTGCTCCAACTACAGCGCTCCAACTACTGCTGCTCCAACTACAGCTGCTCCAACTACTGCTGCTCCAACTACAGCTGCTCCAACTACAGCTCAACACTGCTCCAACTACTGCTGCTCCAACTACAGCCGCTCCAACTACGCTGCTCCAACTACAGCGCTCCAACTACTGCTGCTCCAACTACAGCTGCTCCAACTACAGCTGCTCCAACTACAGCTGCTCCAACTACAGCCGCTCCAACTACTGCTCCAACTACAGCCGCTCCAACTACTGCTGCTCCAACTACAGCTGCTCCAACTACAGCTGCTCCAACTACAGCCGCTCCAACTACTGCGCTCCAACAACTGCTCCAACTACAGCCGCTCCAACTACTGCTGCTCCAACTACAGCCGCTCCAACTACTGCTGCTCCAACAACTGCTCCAACTACGCGCTCCAACAACTGCTCCAACTACAGCTGCTCCAACTACAGCTGCTCCAACTACAGCCGCTCCAACTACTGCTCCAACACTGCTCCAACAACTGCTCCAACTACAGCCGCTCCAACTACTGCTGCTCCAACTACTGCTCCAACACTGCTCCAACTACAGCCGCTCCAACAACTGCTCCAACTACAGCTGCTCCAACTACAGCTGCTCCAACTACAGCCGCTCCAACTACTGCTGCTCCAACTACAGCCGCTCCAACTACTGCCGCTCCAACTACAGCTGCTCCAACTACTGCCGCTCCAACTACTGCTGCTCCAACTACTGCTGCTCCAACAACTTCTGCTCCAACTACAGCTGCTCCAACTACTGCGCTCCAACTACAGCTGCTCCAACTACAGCTGCTCCAACTCGCTCCAACAACTGCTCCAACTACAGCCGCTCCAACTACGCTCCAACAGCTGCTCCAACAACTTCTGCTCCAACTACAGCTGCTCCAACTACTGCTCCAACTACAGCTGCTCCAACTACAGCTGCTCCAACAACTGCTCCAACTACTGCTCCAACTACAGCTGCTCCAACTACAGCTGCTCCAACTACAGCTGCTCCAACTACAGCGCTCCAACTACTGCTGCTCCAACAACTTCTGCTCCAACTACAGCTGCTCCAACTACAGCTGCTCCAACTACTGCTGCTCCAACTACTGCTGCTCCAACTACAGCTGCTCCAACTACTGCTGCTCCAACTACAGCTGCTCCAACAACTGCTGCTCCAACTACTCTGCTCCAACTACAGCCTCCAACTACTGCTCCAACTACAGCTGCTCCAACTACAGCTGCTCCAACTACAGCCGCTCCAACTACTGCTGCTCCAACTACAGCTGCTCCAACTACTGCTGCTCCAACTACAGCTGCTCCAACTACAGCTGCTCCAACTACTGCTGCTCCAACTACAGCTGCTCCAACTACAGCTGCTCCAACTACAGCTGCTCCAACTACTGCTGCTCCAACTACTGCGCTCCAACTACTGCTCCAACTACAGCTGCTCCAACTACAGCTGCTCCAACTACTGCTGCTCCAACTACAGCCGCTCCAACTACAGCTGCTCCAACTACAGCTCCAACTACGCTCCAACTACAGCTGCTCCAACTACAGCTGCTCCAACTACAGCCGCTCCAACTACTGCGCTCCAACAACTGCTCCAACTACAGCCGCTCCAACTACTGCTGCTCCAACTACAGCTGCTCCAACTACAGCTGCTCCAACTACTGCCGCTCCAACTACTGCTGCTCCAACTACAGCTCCAACTACAGCTGCTCCAACTACAGCTGCTCCAACACTGCTGCTCCAACTACTGCTGCTCCAACTACGCTGCTCCAACAACTCTGCTCCAACTACAGCTGCTCCAACTACAGCGCTCCAACTACTGCTGCTCCAACTACTGCTCCAACAACTGCTCCAACTACAGCTGCTCCAACTACTGCTGCTCCAACTACAGCTGCTCCAACTACTGCTGCTCCAACTACAGCTGCTCCAACTACTGCTGCTCCAACTACAGCTGCTCCAACTACTGCTGCTCCAACTACAGCTGCTCCAACTACGCTGCTCCAACTGCTCCAACTACGCTGCTCCAACTACAGCTGCTCCAACTACTGCTGCTCCAACTACTGCTGCTCCAACTACAGCTGCTCCAACTACTGCTGCTCCAACAACTGCTGCTCCAACTACAGCTGCTCCAACTACAGCTGCTCCAACTACAGCTGCTCCAACTACAGCTGCTCCAACTACGCGCTCCAACACTGCTGCTCCAACTACAGCTGCTCCAACTACTGCTGCTCCAACTACAGCTGCTCCAACTACAGCCGCTCCAACTACTGCTGCTCCAACTACAGCTCCAACTACGCTCCAACTACAGCGCTCCAACTACTGCGCTCCAACAACTGCTCCAACACTGCTCCAACTACAGCTGCTCCAACTACAGCTGCTCCAACTACAGCTGCTCCAACTACAGCTGCTCCAACTACAGCTGCTCCAACTACTGCTGCTCCAACTACAGCCGCTCCAACTACTGCTGCTCCAACTACAGCTGCTCCAACTACAGCTGCTCCAACTACTGCTGCTCCAACTACGCTCCAACTGCTGCTCCAACTACAGCTGCTCCAACTACTGCTGCTCCAACTACACTGCTCCAACTACAGCTGCTCCAACTACTGCTGCTCCAACTACTGCTGCTCCAACTACAGCTGCTCCAACTACAGCTGCTCCAACTACTGCTGCTCCAACTACTGCTGCTCCAACTACTGCTGCTCCAACAACTGCTCCAACTACAGCTGCTCCAACTACAGCCGCTCCAACTACTGCTGCTCCAACTACAGCCGCTCCAACTACAGCGCTCCAACACTGCTCCAACTACAGCTGCTCCAACTACGCTGCTCCAACTACTGCTGCTCCAACTACAGCTGCTCCAACTACAGCTGCTCCAACTACAGCTGCTCCAACTACTGCTGCTCCAACTACAGCTGCTCCAACTACAGCTGCTCCAACTACAGCTGCTCCAACTACAGCTGCTCCAACTACAGCTGCTCCAACAACTGCTGCTCCAACTACTAGCTGCTCCAACTACAGCCGCTCCAACTACTGCTGCTCCAACTACTGCTCCAACTACAGCTGCTCCAACTACTGCTGCTCCAACTACAGCTGCTCCAACTACTGCTGCTCCAACTACAGCTGCTCCAACTACTGCTGCTCCAACTAACTGCTCCAACTACTGCTGCTCCAACTACAGCTGCTCCAACTACAGCTGCTCCAACTACTGCTGCTCCAACAACTACTGCTCCAACTACAGCTGCTCCAACTACAGCTGCTCCAACTACTGCGCTCCAACAACTTCTGCTCCAACTACAGCTGCTCCAACTACAGCTGCTCCAACTACTGCTGCTCCAACTACTGCTGCTCCAACAACTTCTGCTCCAACAACTTCTGCTCCAACTACAGCTGCTCCAACTACTGCTGCTCCAACTACTGCTGCTCCAACAACTGCTCCAACTGCTCCAACTACAGCTGCTCCAACTACAGCTGCTCCAACTACAGCTGCTCCAACTACAGCTGCTCCAACTACTGCTCCAACTACAGCTGCTCCAACTACAGCTGCTCCAACTACTGCTGCTCCAACTACTGCTGCTCAACTACAGCTGCTCCAACTACTGCGCTCCAACTACTGCTCCAACAACTGCTGCTCCAACTACGCTGCTCCAACTACAGCGCTCCAACTACTGCTCCAACTACTGCGCTCCAACTACGCTGCTCCAACTACTGCTGCTCCAACTACTGCTCCAACAACCTGCTCCAACTACAGCTGCTCCAACTACAGCTGCTCCAACTACAGCTGCTCCAACAACTGCTCCAACTACAGCTGCTCCAACTACAGCTGCTCCAACACCTGCTCCAACTACTGCCGCTCCAACTACTGCTGCTCCAACTACAGCTGCTCCAACTACAGCCGCTCCAACTTCTGCTCCAACTACAGCTGCTCCAACTACAGCTGCTCCAACTACTGCGCTCCAACTACAGCTGCTCCAACTACAGCCGCTCCAACTACTGCTGCTCCAACTACAGCTGCTCCAACTACAGCCGCTCCAACTACAGCCGCTCCAACTACTGCTGCTCCAACTACAGCTGCTCCAACTACTGCTGCTCCAACTACAGCGCTCCAACTACAGCGCTCCAACTACAGCCGCTCCAACTACAGCTGCTCCAACTACAGCCGCTCCAACTACAGCTGCTCCAACTACAGCCGCTCCAACTACAGCCGCTCCAACTACTGCTGCTCCAACTACAGCTGCTCCAACTACAGCTGCTCCAACTACTGCTGCTCCAACTACTGCTGCTCCAACAACTTCTGCTCCAACTACAGCTGCTCCAACTACAGCTGCTCCAACTACTGCTGCTCCAACTACTGCTGCTCCAACAACTTCTGCTCCAACTACTGCTGCTCCAACTACAGCTGCTCCAACTACTGCTGCTCCAACTACTGCTGCTCCAACTACAGCTGCTCCAACTACAGCTGCTCCAACTACAGCTGCTCCAACTACAGCCGCTCCAACACGCTGCTCCAACTACAGCCGCTCCAACTACTGCTTCTCCAACTACAGCTGCTCCAACTACAGCCGCTCCAACAACTTCTGCTCCAACTACAGCCGCTCCAACTACAGCCGCTCCAACTACAGCTGCTCCAACTACAGCTGCTCCAACTACAGCCGCTCCAACTACTGCTGCTCCAACTACAGCTGCTCCAACTACAGCCGCTCCAACTACAGCCGCTCCAACTACTGCTTCTCCAACTACAGCTGCTCCAACAACTTCTGCTCCAACAACTTCTGCTCCAACTACTGCTGCTCCAACTACTGCTGCTCCAACAACTTCTGCTCCAACTACAGCTGCTCCAACTACAGCTGCTCCAACTACTGCTGCTCCAACTACTGCTGCTCCAACAACTTCTGCTCCAACAACTTCTGCTCCAACTACAGCTGCTCCAACTACTGCTGCTCCAACTACTGCTGCTCCAACAACTTCTGCTCCAACTACAGCTGCTCCAACTACAGCTGCTCCAACTACAGCCGCTCCAACTACAGCCGCTCCAACTACTGCTTCTCCAACTACAGCTGCTCCAACTACAGCCGCTCCAACAACTTCTGCTCCAACTACAGCCGCTCCAACTACAGCCGCTCCAACTACAGCCGCTCCAACTACAGCCGCTCCAACTACAGCCGCTCCAACTACTGCTGCTCCAACTACAGCTGCTCCAACTACAGCCGCTCCAACTACAGCCGCTCCAACTACTGCCGCTCCAACTACAGCCGCTCCAACTACTGCTGCTCCAACTACAGCCGCTCCAACTACAGCCGCTCCAACTACAGCCGCTCCAACTACAGCCGCTCCAACTACAGCCGCTCCAACTACAGCCGCTCCAACTACTGCCGCTCCAACTACAGCTGCTCCAACTACAGCTGCTCCAACTACTGCTGCTCCAACTACTGCTGCTCCAACAACTTCTGCTCCAACAACTTCTGCTCCAACTACAGCTGCTCCAACTACTGCTGCTCCAACTACTGCTGCTCCAACAACTTCTGCTCCAACTACAGCTGCTCCAACTACAGCTGCTCCAACTACAGCCGCTCCAACTACAGCCGCTCCAACTACTGCTTCTCCAACTACAGCTGCTCCAACTACAGCCGCTCCAACAACTTCTGCTCCAACTACAGCCGCTCCAACTACAGCCGCTCCAACTACAGCCGCTCCAACTACTGCTGCTCCAACTACAGCTGCTCCAACTACAGCCGCTCCAACAACTTCTGCTCCAACTACAGCCGCTCCAACTACAGCCGCTCCAACTACTGCCGCTCCAACTACAGCAGCTCCAACTACTTCTGCTCCAACTACAGCTGCTCCACCAGACGCACTAACTGCTGCACCGGCTGCTCCTCACATTAAATACGTCGTGTGCTCCGTTACCGGCCACTCTGTCATCGACGTGTTCGACAGGGTGACCTCTGTTCCCGACCGCTGTGTTTACACTCTGGTGAAGTCTGGAGGAAGCTCAGGGTTCCACCTCATGGCTGGTTTTGGGGAACGACGACGTACAGATGCGCTTTTTTTGGACCGTTTGATTTTATCGCTTCCAGAGGTTACGATTAACCTGGAACAAGGCGGAAGAGTTCTGGTAAGCTTTCACAATCCTTCACAATGCCAGACGGTACTTCGTGCTGCTGTATTCGAAGGGGACGTACACACATTACAAAATCCAATTGTGTACAAGCGCTATGTGTGTGTGTGCCTGTGTTGTTGGTAGGTTGATGAGCAGACGCTGACGCTCAGCAGCATCGCGCAGCAGCGTAGCGGCGCGGAGTTCTCCGTGGACAAGAGTGTAGTAACTGTCGGGTTACCGTCTTACAATATGACTATCTTGTTCGATGGCAGCACGGCGCACGTGGCAGGTACTGACCGCTATATTGCAGTTTGGATCACATAATGCTATCTGTGCTTCTGAGGGTCAACGTCTCTCATTTCTTCCTCACATCCACCAGGACACTTTGAAGCTGTGGAGGGTTTGTGTGGCAGCCCCTCTGACTCCAGCCGGACCACCAGCCTAGCTGCAGAGAAGTCTGCTTCCTCCAGCCTCCCTGGGTACTTCCTAGTCTGATACAACTTGTCTCTCATCATGCAGTCTGCTTCCTCCAGCCTCCCTGGGTCCTTCCTAGCCTGATACAACTTGTCTCTAATCATGCAGTCTGCTTCCTCCAGCCTCCCTGGGTCCTTCCTAGCTGATACAACTTGTCTCTAATCATGCAGTCTGCTTCCTCCAGCCTCCCTGGGTACTTCCTAGCTGATACAACTTGTCTCTAATCATGCAGTCTGCTTCCTCCAGCCTCCCTGGGTCCTTCCTAGCTGATACAACTTGTCTCTCATCATGCAGTGTGTTTCCTCCAGCCTCCCTGGGTCCTTCCTAGCTGATACAACTTGTCTCTAATCATGCAGTCTGCTTCCTCCAGCCTCCCTGGGTCCTTCCTAGCTGATACAACTTGTCTCTCATCATGCAGTGTGCTTCCTCCAGCCTCCCTGGGTCCTTCCTAGTCTGATACAACTTGTCTCTAATCATGCAGTCTGCTTCCTCCAGCCTCCCTGGGTCCTTCCTAGCCTGATACAACTTGTCTCTAATCATGCAGTCTGCTTCCTCCAGCCTCCCTGGGTCCTTCCTAGCTGATACAACTTGTCTCTCATCATGCAGTCTGCTTCCTCCAGCCTCCCTGGGTCCTTCCTAGCTGATACAACTTGTCTCTAATCATGCAGTGTGCTTCCTCCAGCCTCCCTGGGTCCTTCCTAGCTGATACAACTTGTTTCTCATCATGCAGTCTGCTTCCTCCAGCCTTCCTGGGTCCTTCCTAGTCTGATACAACTTGTCTCTCATCATGCAGTCTGCTTCCTCCAGCCTCCCTGGGTCCTTCCTAGTCTGATACAACTTGTCTCTAATCATGCAGTGTGCTTCCTCCAGCCTCCCTGGGTCCTTCCTAGTCTGATACAACTTGTCTCTCATCATGCAGTCTGCTTCCTCCAGCCTCCCTGGGTCCTTCCTAGCTGATACAACTTGTCTCTAATCATGCAGTCTGCTTCCTCCAGCCTCCCTGGGTCCTTCCTAGCTGATACAACTTGTCTCTAATCATGCAGTCTGCTTCCTCCAGCCTCCCTGGGTCCTTCCTAGCTGATACAACTTGTCTCTAATCATGCAGTGTGCTTCCTCCAGCCTCCCTGGGTCCTTCCTAGCTGATACAACTTGTTTCTCATCATGCAGTCTGCTTCCTCCAGCCTCCCTGGGTCCTTCCTAGCTGATACAACTTGTCTCTAATCATGCAGTCTGCTTCCTCCAGCCTCCCTGGGTCCTTCCTAGCTGATACAACTTGTCTCTAATCATGCAGTCTGCTTCCTCCAGCCTCCCTGGGTCCTTCCTAGCTGATACAACTTGTCTCTAATCATGCAGTCTGCTTCCTCCACCCTCCCTGGGTCCTTCCTAGCTGATACAACTTGTCTCTAATCATGCAGTCTGCTTCCTCCAGCCTCCCTGGGTCCTTCCTAGCTGATACAACTTGTCTCTAATCATGCAGTCTGCTTCCTCCAGCCTCCCTGGGTCCTTCCTAGCTGATACAACTTGTTTCTCATCATGCAGTCTGCTTCCTCCAGCCTCCCTGGGTCCTTCCTAGCTGATACAACTTGTTTCTCATCATGCAGTCTGCTTCCTCCAGCCTCCCTGGGTCCTTCCTAGCTGATACAACTTGTTTCTCATCATGCAGTCTGCTTCCTCCAGCCTCCCTGGGTCCTTCCTAGCTGATACAACTTGTCTCTCATCATGCAGTCTGCTTCCTCCAGCCTCCCTGGGTCCTTCCTAGCTGATACAACTTGTCTCTAATCATGCAGTCTGCTTCCTCCAGCCTCCCTGGGTCCTTCCTAGCTGATACAACTTGTCTCTCATCATGCAGTCTGCTTCCTCCAGCCTCCCTGGGTCCTTCCTAGCTGATACAACTTGTCTCTAATCATGCAGTCTGCTTCCTCCAGCCTCCCTGGGTCCTTCCTAGCTGATACAACTTGTCTCTCATCATGCAGTCTGCTTCCTCCAGCCTCCCTGGGTCCTTCCTAGCTGATACAACTTGTCTCTAATCATGCAGTCTGCTTCCTCCAGCCTCCTGGGTCCTTCCTAGCCTGTTTGTCATGATGTTGTTCATGATGTGTGTTTGTTTCCCTCTAGCTGTGAGATTCAGCACGCAGACACGGTCGACGACTCGATCAACTGCAGCCTCGCCGCGGACCAGTAAGAGCTGACCGTTATACGAGCAGCGATGTTTCTGACGCCCTCCAGAGAACCGATCACTGACCCCAGCTCTCCCCCTGAACAGCTGCCGTCTCCTGAGGCGGGCTCCCTTCTCCGCCTGCCATCGCCACGCCGACCCGGAGCCGCTCATCGCCGCCTGCACACAGACGCTGTGTAACTACCGTCCGGTTGATGGCGTCGACTGCCAGTTCATGGAGGCGTACGCCCAGTCCTGCCGTCTGAAGGCGGGTATCACCCTGGAGGACTGGAGGTCGACGACCCCCTGCTGTGAGTTCACTGTCCATCGCCCAGAGGTGTGAAGTAAATGCAGAAAGTAGCAGGTACAGAACATACTAATGAGTGTGTGTGTGTGTGTGTGTGTGTGTGTGTGTGTGTGTGTGTGTGTGTGTGTGTGTGTGTGTGTGTGTGTGTGTGTGTGTGTGTGTGTGTGTGTGTGTGTGTGTGTGTGTGTGTGTGTGTGTGTGTGTGTGTGTGTGTGTGTGTGTGTGTGTGTGTGTGTGTGTGTGTGTGTAGCTGAAGTCCCTGTTTGTCAGCAGCTCTGCAGTGAACACGAGTTCTGTGGAGAGAAAAGTGGGCGTGGCCTCTGCCTCTGCCGGGGTGTGTTCGCCTCCAAATACACACCAACCAACTCTTTAGGTACACAACAACACAACAACAACAACAACACAGACTATAGCACCCCTTGTTGTTAAATACCAACAATGTCTGTGTCGGTGTCTGCAGGCGAGCCGGCGGTCTGCAGGGAGGGCTCGGCCTCCGTGACTCTGGCTGGATGTCTTCTGGCCGACAGAGGCATCGATTACTCAGCGCTGCACCTGAACGACCCCGACTGCAGGGGCCGCATGGACCACGAGACCCACATGGTGACCTTCGGGTTCGACAGCAGCAGCAACATCTGCGGGACGGAGGTCGTGGTGAGTGAACGTCCGGATTCCTGCAACTCATATTTAGAAGACTCCCGAGTGTCCTCCTCCAACCTGAGAGTAGCATGCTTCAAAGGTATCTCAACTGTAGCTGTGAACATGAGGGGATGTGTGAGGACCCTGAAGAGCATCAGGACTGCTTGAGGCAGATGATAGCTCTGTGATGAACATGATGACTCAGCCTCTGTGGAGAGAGGCGTCAAGCATGCTCATTATGGAGAGAGACGTCAAGCATGCTCATTATGGAGAGAGACATCAAGCATGCTCATTTCTGACGTGGAGCTAATCTGAAGTAAACATTGATACTGCTTTCTGTTCCTCCATCTTGAGACTGTGTGACTCCCTCTCTTGATATCAGCATGTGAAGGACACTGTGAAGGAACTAGTCTCTGTATGTGATGCCTCCTTCTCTTCTGGAGAGGGTCACAGAGACATGGATCCTGAGGCTGAACTAGTCTCTGTATGTGATGCCTCCTTCTCTTCTGGAGAGGGTCACAGACACATGGATCCTGAGGCTGAACTAGTCTCTGTATGTGATGACTCCTTCCCTTCTGGAGAGGGTCACAGACACATGGGTCCTGAGGCTGAACTAGTCTCTGTATGTGATGACTCCTTCCCTTCTGGAGAGGATACATGGGTCCTGAGGCTGAACAAGTCTCTGTATGTGATGACTCCTTCCCTTCTGGAGAGGATCACATACACATGGATCCTGAGGCTGAACTAGTCTCTGTATGTGATGACTCCTTCCCTTCTGGAGAGGATACATGGATCAGAGGCTGAATCCGGGGACCCGGGAGAGTTCTCTGTCAGGACTGTCAATGGCCACGAGGATAAGTGACTGCTGTGATTAAATGACCGTTTTCTTCACATTGCAGAAAAACAACAGCACGATCCTCTACAAGAACGCCATCGTGACGAGGAACATGTCGGAGTACGGCGTGATCACGCGTCACGACCAGATCCAGATCGACCTCTCCTGCCTGTACAGAGAGCCGGAGATCCAGAGTTTCACCTTCAGGATCAGAGACAGGTGAGCTCCTCCTGGGCCTTAACGTGTGTGTGTGTGTGTGTGTGTGTGTGTGTGTGTGTGTGTGTGTGTGTGTGTGTGTGTGTGTGTGTGTGTGTGTGTGTGTGTGTGTGTGTGTGTGTGTGTGTGTGTGTGTGTGTGTGTGTGTGTGTGTGTGTGTGTGTGTGTGTGTGTGTGTGTGTGTGTGTGTGTGTGTGTGTGTGTGTGTGTGTGTGGTGTGTGTGTGTGTGTGTGTGTGTGTGTGTGTGTGTGTGTGTGTGTGTGTGTGTGTGTGTGTGTGTGTGTGTGTGTGTGTGTGTGTGTGTGTGTGTGTGTGTGTGTGTGTGTGTGTGTGTGTGTGTGTGTGTGTGTGTGTGTGTGTGTGTGTGTGTGTGTGTGTGTGTGTGTGTGTGTGTGTGTAAAGAGATAGTCTTTTGTATTTGTCTTGTAAAATATGACATGGAACATAAAATAATCATTTGTTTGTATTATTGTTTTGCAAGTTCTTTGAAATAAATCAAGTGTGTGTGTGTGTGCGCCCTGCAGCTCTGTGGTGCAGCAGCTGGCCTCTGGAGAGTGGAACTACACGCTGCAGATGAGCGCCTTCGAGGACCAGAAGCTGCAGCGCGTCGTGGGGCCGGAGACGGCGCTGCTGCTGGACCAGAGGGTCTGGGTGCAGCTGAGGACGGAGCGTCTGGACGGGGACAGAGTCTCCCTCGTGACCGACTCCTGCTGGGCCACCAGCCGGTCGGCTCCGAACGGCAGTCTGAGACACGACCTCATCATCAGCGGGTGAGACATGCACCGGTCTGAGTCGGGCTAGTGGCCGTGGGAATATCTCAGAAGCAAAACGAAACGGCTTTTCATTCTTTCTGTCTGTTTCGTTCATTATATAACTTCATGAATAACAATCAGTTACAACGCGTCTATAACCACACCGCCCCGAAAAGAAGCAGGGAGGATCATACCTGCCCCTTTCTCAGCAGGTTCTCTACATCCTGGCACTTTCATATCATCCAGTCCAGCTTTATTTACACAGCACCGTGTTGACCAAAGTGCTGAACATCAATATCTAAAAAGCAGCATAAATACATTTACTGAGGGTCTGAGGACAGAGGGTCTGAGGACAGAGGGTCTGAGGACAGAGGGTCTGAGGACAGAGGGTCTGAGGACAGAGGGTCTGAGGACAGAGGGTCTGAGGACAGAGGGTCTGAGGACAGAGGGTCTGAGAACAGAGGGTCTGAGGACAGAGGGTCTGAGGAGAGAGGGTCTGAGGACAGAGGGTCTAAGGACAGAGGGTCTGAGAACAGAGGGTCTGAGAACAGAGGGTCTGAGGACAGAGGGTCTGAGGACAGAGGGTCTGAGGACAGAGGGTCTGAGGACAGAGGGTCTAAGGACAGAGGGTCTGAGGACAGAGGGTCTGAGGACAGAGGGTCTGAGGACAGAGGGTCTGAGGACAGAGGGTCTGAGAACAGAGGGTCTGAGGACAGAGGGTCTGAGGAGAGAGGGTCTGAGGACAGAGGGTCTAAGGACAGAGGGTCTGAGAACAGAGGGTCTGAGAACAGAGGGTCTGAGGACAGAGGGTCTGAGGACAGAGGGTCTGAGGAGAGAGGGTCTGAAGACAGAGGGTCTGAGGACAGAGGGTCTAAGGGCAGAGGGTCTGAGGACAGAGGGTCTGAGGTCAGAGGGTCTGAGGACAGAGGGTCTAAGGACAGAGGGTCTGAGGACAGAGGGTCTGAGGACAGAGGGTCTGAGGACAGAGGGTCTAAGGGCAGAGGGTCTGAGGACAGAGGGTCTGAGGACAGAGGGTCTGAGGACAGAGGGTCTGAGGACAGAGGGTCTGAGGACAGAGGGTCTAAGGACAGAGGGTCTAAGGGCAGAGGGTCTGAGGACAGAGGGTCTGAGGACAGAGGGTCTAAGGACAGAGGGTCTGAGGAGAGAGGGTCTGAGGACAGAGGGTCTGAGGAGAGAGGGTCTGAGGACAGAGGGTCTGAGGACAGAGGGTCTAAGGACAGAGGATCTAAGGACAGAGGGTCTGAGGACAGAGGGTCTGAGGACAGAGGGTCTGAGGACAGAGGGTCTGAGGACAGAGGGTCTGAGGAATGTAAAAACGTAACTAAATAGAAACGTAAATGATGTTCGGGGCACCGTAGGAAAGGTCTGCTGCCGAACGTGTCGTCATGACGCCTGCGTTCCCGCTCCTCAACAGATGCCCGAACGCCGACGATGAGACGGTGAGACTGAGTGGGAACGGACAGGGAACCTCCAACGTGTTCTCTTTCAACATGTTCCAGTTCAAGGGAGGAAGCGGAGAGATCTTCCTGCACTGCAAGCTGGAGCTGTGCGTCAGGACGGGGAACGCTTGCCAGCCGGTGAGGACGGACACACAATTCACATCAATGGTTTCTACTAACACGATGTTTCTGCATCTCAGAAGAACATCAACTTACTTTGGTTACTAAAGCTAACTGTAGCTACTAAACTCTAGTTACTAAAGCTAACTGTAGCTACTAAACTCTAGTTACTAAAGCTAACTGTAGCTACTAAACTCTAGTTACTAAAGCTAACTGTAGCTACTAAACTCTAGTTACTAAAGCTAACTGTAGCTACTAAACTCTAGTTACTAAAGCTAGCTGTAGCTACTAAACTCTAGTTACTAAAGCTAACTGTAGCTACTAAACTCTAGTTACTAAAGCTAACTGTAGCTACTAAACTCTAGTTACTAAAGCTAACTGTAGCTACTAAACTCTAGTTACTAAAGCTAACTGTAGCTACTAAACTCTAGTTACTAAAGCTAACTGTAGCTACTAAACTCTAGTTACTAAAGCTAACTGTAGCTACTAAACTCTAGTTACTAAAGCTAGCTGTAGCTACTAAACTCTAGTTACTAAAGCTAACTGTAGCTACTAACTCTAGTTACTAAAGCTAACTGTAGCTACTAAACTCTAGTTACTAAAGCTAACTGTAGCTACTAAACTCTAGTTACTAAAGCTAACTGTAGCTACTAAACTCTAGTTACTAAAGCTAACTGTAGCTACTAAACTCTAGTTACTAAAGCTAACTGTAGCTACTAAACTCTAGTTACTAAAGCTAACTGTAGCTACTAAACTCTAGTTACTAAAGCTAACTGTAGCTACTAAACTCTAGTTACTAAAGCTAACTGTAGCTACTAAACTCTAGTTACTAAAGCTAGCTGTAGCTACTAAACTCTAGTTACTAAAGCTAACTGTAGCTACTAAACTCTAGTTACTAAAGCTAGCTGTAGCTACTAAACTCTAGTTACTAAAGCTAACTGTAGCTACTAACTCTAGTTACTAAAGCTAACTGTAGCTACTAAACTCTAGTTACTAAAGCTAACTGTAGCTACTAAACTCTAGTTACTAAAGCTAGCTGTAGCTACTAAACTCTAGTTACTAAAGCTAACTGTAGCTACTAAACTCTAGTTACTAAAGCTAGCTGTAGCTACTAAACTCTAGTTACTAAAGCTAACTGTAGCTACTGACTCTAGTTACTAAAGCTAACTGTAGCTACTAAACTCTAGTTACTAAAGCTAACTGTAGCTACTAAACTCTAGTTACTAAAGCTAACTGTAGCTACTAAACTCTAGTTACTAAAGCTAGCTGTAGCTACTAAACTCTAGTTACTAAAGCTAACTGTAGCTACTGACTCTAGTTACTAAAGCTAACTGTAGCTACTAACTATAGTTACTAAAGCTAACTGTAGCTACTAAACTCTAGTTACTAAAGCTAGCTGTAGCTACTAAACTCTAGTTACTAAAGCTAACTGTAGCTACTAAACTCTAGTTACTAAAGCTAACTGTAGCTACTAAACTCTAGTTACTAAAGCTAACTGTAGCTACTAACTCTAGTTACTAAAGCTAACTGTAGCTACTAACTCTAGTTACTAAAGCTAGCTGTAGCTACTAAACTCTAGTTACTAAAGCTAACTGTAGCTACTAAACTCTAGTTACTAAAGCTAACTGTAGCTACTAACTATAGTTACTAAAGCTAACTGTAGCTACTAAACTCTAGTTACTAAAGCTAACTGTAGCTACTAAACTCTAGTTACTAAAGCTAACTGTAGCTACTAACTCTAGTTACTAAAGCTAACTGTAGCTACTAACTCTAGTTACTAAAGCTAACTGTAGCTACTAAACTCTAGTTACTAAAGCTAACTGTAGCTACTAAACTCTAGTTACTAAAGCTAGCTGTAGCTACTAAACTCTAGTTACTAAAGCTAACTGTAGCTACTAAACTCTAGTTACTAAAGCTAACTGTAGCTACTAAACTCTAGTTACTAAAGCTAACTGTAGCTACTAAACTCTAGTTACTAAAGCTAACTGTAGCTACTAAACTCTAGTTACTAAAGCTAACTGTAGCTACTAAACTCTAGTTACTAAAGCTAACTGTAGCTACTAAACTCTAGTTACTAAAGCTAACTGTAGCTACTAAACTCTAGTTACTAAAGCTAGCTGTAGCTACTAAACTCTAGTTACTAAAGCTAACTGTAGCTACTAAACTCTAGTTACTAAAGCTAGCTGTAGCTACTAAACTCTAGTTACTAAAGCTAACTGTAGCTACTGACTCTAGTTACTAAAGCTAACTGTAGCTACTAAACTCTAGTTACTAAAGCTAACTGTAGCTACTAAACTCTAGTTACTAAAGCTAACTGTAGCTACTAAACTCTAGTTACTAAAGCTAGCTGTAGCTACTAAACTCTAGTTACTAAAGCTAACTGTAGCTACTGACTCTAGTTACTAAAGCTAACTGTAGCTACTAACTATAGTTACTAAAGCTAACTGTAGCTACTAAACTCTAGTTACTAAAGCTAGCTGTAGCTACTAAACTCTAGTTACTAAAGCTAACTGTAGCTACTAAACTCTAGTTACTAAAGCTAACTGTAGCTACTAAACTCTAGTTACTAAAGCTAACTGTAGCTACTAACTCTAGTTACTAAAGCTAACTGTAGCTACTAACTCTAGTTACTAAAGCTAGCTGTAGCTACTAAACTCTAGTTACTAAAGCTAACTGTAGCTACTAAACTCTAGTTACTAAAGCTAACTGTAGCTACTAACTATAGTTACTAAAGCTAACTGTAGCTACTAAACTCTAGTTACTAAAGCTAACTGTAGCTACTAAACTCTAGTTACTAAAGCTAACTGTAGCTACTAACTCTAGTTACTAAAGCTAACTGTAGCTACTAACTCTAGTTACTAAAGCTAACTGTAGCTACTAAACTCTAGTTACTAAAGCTAACTGTAGCTACTAAACTCTAGTTACTAAAGCTAACTGTAGCTACTAAACTCTAGTTACTAAAGCTAACTGTAGCTACTAACTCTAGTTACTAAAGCTAACTGTAGCTACTAAACTCTAGTTACTAAAGCTAACTGTAGCTACTAAACTCTAGTTACTAAAGCTAACTGTAGCTACTAAACTCTAGTTACTAAAGCTAACTGTAGCTACTAAACTCTAGTTACTAAAGCTAACTGTAGCTACTAACTCTAGTTACTAAAGCTAACTGTAGCTACTAACTCTAGTTACTAAAGCTAACTGTAGCTACTAAACTCTAGTTACTAAAGCTAACTGTAGCTACTAACTCTAGTTACTAAAGCTAACTGTAGCTACTAAACTCTAGTTACTAAAGCTAACTGTAGCTACTAAACTCTAGTTACTAAAGCTAACTGTAGCTACTAAACTCTAGTTACTAAAGCTAACTGTAGCTACTAAACTCTAGTTACTAAAGCTAACTGTAGCTACTAACTCTAGTTACTAAAGCTAACTGTAGCTACTAACTCTAGTTACTAAAGCTAACTGTAGCTACTAAACTCTAGTTACTAAAGCTAACTGTAGCTACTAAACTCTAGTTACTAAAGCTAACTGTAGCTACTAACTCTAGTTACTAAAGCTAACTGTAGCTACTAACTCTAGTTACTAAAGCTAACTGTAGCTACTAAACTCTAGTTACTAAAGCTAACTGTAGCTACTAAACTCTAGTTACTAAAGCTAACTGTAGCTACTAAACTCTAGTTACTAAAGCTAACTGTAGCTACTAAACTCTAGTTACTAAAGCTAACTGTAGCTACTAAACTCTAGTTACTAAAGCTAACTGTAGCTACTAAACTCTAGTTACTAAAGCTAACTGTAGCTACTAACTCTAGTTACTAAAGCTAGCTGTAGCTACTAACTCTAGTTACTAAAGCTAACTGTAGCTACTAAACTCTAGTTACTAAAGCTAACTAGGGTTATCTAAGCTAACTCAGGTTATTTAGGCTAACTCAGGTTAAATTAACTTACTTTGGTTACTAAAGCTAGCTGTAGCTACTAAACTCTAGTTACGTAAGCTAACTTAGGTTATCTAAGCTAACTGAGGTTATTTAGGCTAACTGAGGTTAAATTAACTTACTTTGGTTACTAAAGCTAGCTGTAGCTACTAAACTCTAGTTACGTAAGCTAACTTAGGTTATCTAAGCTAACTTCCTTAACCTAATGTTATTTTGTAAAGTAACTTACTTTGGTTACAAAAGCTAACTTGAGCTACTAACGCTAACCTTAGTTACATTATTTTTCGCTATTAATACTTAACTAAGGAACTAAGCTAACCCACTCCCTGAAACTACTTAAGCTAACAAACTACATTTGGACCTTTCTCAAGGACACATACAAAATTACTTAAAGGTGTGGTAGGTCATTTTGGAGAAACCAGCTCGAGTGCGCTGGAATTTGAAAATACACAGCCGGAAAAAATCTGAGTCAGTGCAAGCGTACAGTTTGAGCAGAAGCAGAGCAAATCTAAGTGCAAGCAGGCACTATTTGAGTGCGAGGGAAATAAATCAATAAAGTATGCTCTCAAATTTAAATACCACGCTTTTGAATAAAGATAGGGAATCACCCCCATACGATGAGGGCAGAGATCAGTGTGTGCCCCGATGGAAGGCTGACAGGCAGGCAGGCCGTCCAGCTACTTCAGCCGGCTCAGATGATTGGTCGAGCTTCTTAGCGCCACGGCTTCAAAGCACTTCAGATATTCATTGCTATCGGGATGTTAAGAGCTTTCCATGGAATATAACAAAGTCTATCTCGAGCCGGTTTCTGAAACTTACCTACCCCACCTTTAATCTTGAATGTGTACAAACAGTGTTTTAAATCTGTGCGTAAAGTAACGCTCCTCTGTCCCACAGACCTGCAACCCTCGCTCTCGCAGGAGGCGCAGGGCCTCTAAATATGTGGACAAAAACCCAGCCATCATCTCCATGTCCTGGACCAAATAAAGACCATTAAGTAAGATTTGAACGTGTGTATTTAACTGCAATCCAATGCCACCATCTGCAGGCAGCTCCGCAGTGCGGGGAATATTACATACTGCAAAGAATGAATCCTGAGTCATCAGTTTTTGTCTGCTGGTTCCAGATTTCGTGGATACGGAGTCGGGATCCTCTCTGCTGCGAAGAAGCTGCACGATAACACCCGAGATCATTGGGATACAGTCGCATCCGACGAATCGCCCAAGCTATTAAGACACTTAGATATCTCTACATATTGTGTGCAATAAAGATAATGTCCCTTAATATATGTTTACTTTCTATTTTAACGTTTTAACTTCCTACTTTAGACAGATGCGACCTCCTGAATGCAGACACGGAATG